>JAPYZP010011875.1:0-10677 GCA_030522985.1 Torymus sinensis
GAGAGAGAGAG
Organism: Torymus sinensis; assembly: GCA_030522985.1. Taxonomy (NCBI): domain Eukaryota; kingdom Metazoa; phylum Arthropoda; class Insecta; order Hymenoptera; family Torymidae; genus Torymus; species Torymus sinensis. Next base: position 12 of record JAPYZP010011875.1, read on the forward strand.
AGAGAGAGGGAGAGGGAGAGAGAGAGAGAGAGAGAGAGAGGGAGAGAGAGAGGGAGAGAGAGAGCGAGAGAGAGCGAGAGAGGGAGCGAGAGAGCGAGAGAGAGAGAGAGAGAGAGGGGGAGAGAGAGAGAGCGAGAGAGAGAGCGAGAGAGCGAGAGAGAGAGAGAGAGAGAGACTCTTTTCTATAACGGCGCTACGTAAACATTTCGGCTCCTGCTCGTCTAATTCGTTCTGTATGAAGCAAATACTACATGATGCCGCTCGCCTCGACGGAGACGAAACTATTGATATTAAAACTAACCATATGTACACTTAAAATTGAGTAGGCGCCGCCCGCCGTGACCCAAAGATTGACAGTCTAACTAAATAATTTACAAAACCTACTGAGACGCGTTTAACATGTGTATACAACAATGACAACAAAAATACGTAAAACAATAATTATTCATATTTCTTCGCATGAATGCATATGCTACTGTGATTCAGTGTGCCCAGGTAAACAATAAATATAGTAATAATAAACATGAGAAAGTGGCGATTTATCGCCACAATCTGGCTACACTGCTGTGAATCCTGCTGCTCGTCAACTGGAAGACAACAGAGTTTGGCAATTGGTCGTTTAACTATTCCCTTGGCAGCCTTGAAGGAGACGATTCGAACCTCTCCGTCGTTACCCGGATGAGTCGCTATCACTCGACCCATCAGCCAGCGAGTGGGCGGTACCAGATCATCGATGATAAGGACGGTAGTTCCGACTTCCAGGTTCCTCCTTCTCTTTCTCCATTTAGGCAGCGGTTGCAGATGTTGAAGGTACTCTCGGCGCCATCGATGCCAAAAGACATAGATGTAGCTGACTCAGCGATTTCCATAACGAACTCGGAGTTCCCTCACATGGCTCTTTCCCTGGTTCGAGTACTGAAAGCAAAGGCTTTCAATCAACAGATGACCGAGAGTCAAAGGTGTTAAATCGGTAGGATCATTGAACAACGGAGCTAAGGGTCCTGAGTTAAACCACGCCTCAATCTGGCATAGTAACGTGCTCAATTCCTCAAATGTGAGTTGCTGCTCCCCAATGACCCTACGAAGATGCTACTTACAAGGAGAGTGTACAACCTGCGGGAAACGGATTTTAGCGGGCATTTGACAGCCGATTTCTAGTATCTAAAAATGAAGCCCCGTGCTCACAATTTCGTCCAATGGGCCATTTTATTGAAATATGGGTAATCTGATCTCAAACATTCTTTATTTCTATAAAAAATGATGTCTCTTGTATTGACTGTCACATTGCAAATATTCAAGATACAAAAACGACCAAAGAAGATTATAAAAGTAGATACGAAATGCTACAATTTAATCTCTTATTAGTTAAAAAATATTTTTTTCGGGAACATACAAGCAATTAAAGATAGCGTAAGAAAATGGTTAAAAATTTGTCTTCAGTTTAAGCAATTAAATGGACCATACTAGAAATCGGCTCTCAAGTGCCCGCTAAAATCCGTTTCCTGCGGGTTGTACACTCTCCTTGTTAGTGGATTTAATCCCTGCCTCTCATAGCCCCCCAAAGTGAGGAGCATAAGGGGGAATGAACTCCCAGGTCCTCCCTGCACATGCCTATATCTCTGCTGATTCTGAATAGAACTGAGAGGCTGCTTTGAACATCGATTTCAGTTGTCTGTCAACTCCTCTAAGAGTGGTGCCATTGTCGCTGCACAACCGGGCATAAGCTCCATGGCGACTCGTAAACCTTCTAAGCGCCGCTGAGGTTAAGTCAGAGACAAGCTCGAAATGATAGCCTTAGACACGAGGCAGATAAAGAGGCAAATATAGCCTTTATAAGCCTTAAACCTTCTGCCGCGTTTAGTTCGAAGCATGAAGGGCCCTGCATAGTCCAAACCGGAATGGATAAATGGAGATGACAGATTTACTCAGACCTGCGGAAGTGAACCAATTATTTGTTGGGCAGAGGATCCATTGAAATGAGTACAACGGACCGAGCTTCGAATCACGACGTTTCCATTAATAATCCAAAACCGCTGTAACAATCGAGAACGGGTGACTTGAGGGACGCCATGTAAAGTCGATAAACGAGCATGAGTGACAAGTAATGGCACCAACCGAGACGACTTATGCAGAATGAACGGGTGTCGTTGATCAAATGATATTTTAGACGTTTGAAGCCGCCTGCCAAGACGCATCAGTTCATTCTCGTCCAACAAAGGCTTTAATTTTAATAAGCATGACGAGTTAAGCAGCCCCTCACCCCTTATGAGAATTGACGGCAATATACTATTACACGAACTAAATGTGTCAAGCTCGAGAATTTAGAAAAAAGGTCGAATTCATCGTCCGGGTCAGTCTGCGTTAAAGGATCTTTTTCAAGTTGAGATGAACTTTCCATGGTTAACAAACAAGAAAGGGAGTTGAATTCAGAGATGACTTTGGGTTGGGGCCACATTTCTGGGAGGTTGCGACACAACCAGGACGGACCGTGCGAACGTAATTCGCTCGCTTGCAGATCTAACAAAGTCAATCCGCGCGTTGACAGATCAACCGGATTTGAATCGGTATTAACATAGCGCCATCGTTCACCCGGAAAGCTTCCTGAATTTCGGAGACACGATGAGCTACGAATACGGGCCAACATCATGAGTGGCCCGTCAGCCATGCTAACACGACTTCAGGGTCAGACCAAGCAAAAAGAGGACAATTCTCAAGCCCAAGATTCGACTTAACTCTAACAAGCAATCGTGCCAACAATAAAGCCCCACACAACTCAAGACGGGGAATGGTTTGAACCTTCACCGGAGCTACTTTGCTTTTAGCGACCAATAGGCAAACTTTGGAATGATCGGAAGAAGTTTTGAGTTTCAAATATATGTTCGCTGCAAAAGCGCGTTTTGAGGCATCACAAAACGCATGCAGCTCCCAATTTGCCTTCTCTGAGGACAAGGTTTTCAGTCACCTGGAGATACACCGGCCATTTAAAGATTGCCACCTTTCGACAAATTCAGGTGGAAGAGGCGTATCCCATGCCACGCCAGCTACCCAGAGATCTTGCAAAAGAATTGGGAGGACAGGGGCAATCCATCCTAAGGGGTCGAAAAGTTTTGAGACGTCTGACAAAACGGATCGTTCCGTTGTGTTACTATGGTTGAGCAGTGAAGAAACAGCTAGAGAAAGAGTATCCACGCTTGGCTTCCACACCAGGCCGAGAACGGAGGTATCATCCGCAGGATCACTGGCAATGCGATCAGATGATTCTCCTAAAATCGTTTCTTGTTGCGAAAAAGCCCATTTTCCCAACGGAAACTGACCAGCTTTGAATATGAAAATAACCTCATCACGAACTTTCAGGTATTGATTGTTATCGTCTGCATCCGAAAAAAGATCATCTACATAAGAGTGCTCTCTAATAGCTTTCGCTCCTAACGGAAATGATGACTCTTCGTCATTAGCTAACTGCTGGAGCACTCTTAGTGCCAAAAAGGGGGCCGGAGCTGTTCCATAGGTTACCGGAGATAGTTTAAAAATCGATAAGACATCCTACGGATCCCAACGCCAAATAATGCGCTGTAAATTCCTATCGTCCGCGTAGACCTTTTTTTGACGAACATCTTGACCACATCGGTCTCGAATACAACCTTGAATATTCGCCAAGTAGTTAACATTAACCAAAGGTCTGGTTGAAGTTTAGGGCCTGCTAAGAGAATGTCATTAAGTGAGTGTCCCGTATTGGACTTGAACGATGTGTGAAAGACTACACGAATCTTTCCCATCGGGTCCGCAGATCGAAACACAACATCATGAGGGAGGTAATACGAGAACTGATCTAGATTCTTGAGACTCACCATATGCTCTAAGTCTCATCCATATGACGGAAGTATAAGTATTCCTTCATGAACTCTAAATATTTTTCTTCTAAGATGGTATTTTTTTTTAATCGAGCTTCAGTAGAGAGGAATAACCTAGTAGCCAGTTTGTCTAGTCTCGCCTAACAAATCCATCTGTTCAATCTTAGCAGCAACCTCACAACATAGCGACCCAATGTCAGTTTCACTTCGTCCATCTCCCGAAACCTTTGCAACTGATCGCTCAACTGTTCATTAGTGATGCAATGCATCACTGAAAGCTGTGACGACCGAGAACGACCAAGAGGCCCCATAAAACTACCCATCTTAGGTGAGTAGCGATGGCTGTCGATTCGGAATGCAGCCCCGTACGCACGTCCCCTATGAGAAGTTGGCCATAGATATCACAACCAATAATTGCATCAATTCGAATAGAGCAAAGAAATTCAGGATCGGCGGACCTTAGACCTTCGATGTGCTGCCGTCGCTCCACCGGAAACGTTGATTCTGGAAGAGCGTTACCTAAACGTGGGAGAACGAGAGTCGTTAACGGAAGAGAAAATTCTTCATCTTACGCTGAACGCATCACTAAGTTTACCTCACTGTTAGCAGCACCAACAGAAATACCCTGTAAATCAGTTATTAGGACATAAACTGCTATTCGACGTGCCCTTAGCGACTGCACAATCCACTCAGTTACAAACGATGCTTCAGAACCTGCGTCAAGTAACGCTCGCACTCAGATTTCTCGATCATGGGGATTTACTATTGGCTCCGATGTTTGTGACTTCTCCCGTTCGCAATTCTGAGACGATTCTCCACCATGCAAAAGAGTATGGTATCTGCCACGACAGTTGGGTACTGAGCACGAATACTTAGCTGGACAAGACTGTATGACATGGTTTGGTTGGAGACAATTACAACACACCTTAAGTAAGCGAACCTGTTCTAAGCAACGTTGACGAGACAGTTTTTTGAATTTAAAACAATATGCAAGCCGGTGTCCCTTGGAAGGGAATGAGCATGCGGCGGGCGCTGTTGATTGAACATTCGTCGCGAAATGGTGAACCCTGAGAGGATGAAAAATTGAAATCATATTTTAATATTTTGCAGGTTCAAATATATGGATCACCCAATTGTCAATAGCTGTATTTCAAATAGAAGTAATGATAAATAACATTCCACATGTGATAACATTACACGATTTCCATTTCAGAATAGTAAAAATAGGTAAGCTACACTCATTTTTATTCTTATTATCCTGTCTCAAAATTGACGTCAAATGTAAAATTCTTTTCAACTTCTTTGATGATGTAATTGGAGGTTTTGGAAGAATAGAGAAATATTTTTTAAAGCCAAATTTATTTCTTGATAAAAAAGATATTGTCATCTAAAAAAAATTTAACAAAACACAGGATTTTTTTTTTTTTTTATTTGATTTTACTTTTGAAGCTCTTATCTTGTTGTATTTCTAATTTCAGGATGACGTATCCATATGAAAATTAAAAAATTATCAAATACCTGTAAAGTTTTTCAAAAACTTATGAATTCTTATAAATAATTGGATGTACCTTTACAGGTATTGACAATTTTTGAATTTTCATATGGATACCTCACCCTGAAATTAGACAATGACCATTATCTAATTTGACAATTAGAAATGTAACAAATCATTGCACGTTTCTTTAATCCATAAATCAGTTTTTTGAATTCTAGGATACTTAGGGTGTAGCAAGCCAATCAACATTTTTTACTTTTGTAAACTATTCTACGTCAACGTCTTGTAAATGTATTTTAATTGCATCTGTATATTTTTGAACGTGCTCTACAAAATCATTAGCATTTTGAATGGATTCTTCATGGGGCTCTCGAAGATTATGCGAAGTAGCATAATGCTTGATAAGTCCACCCACACCATCTACAGCTCCTTTGCCGTACCCTGTAGCCGAGAACAACCATTTTATATCAAATGGTGCTCGTTTTAATTCATGTAATTGAAAGCTATTTTTAAAGTGACTTTCGGTAAGAAAACATTCAACTTTTTCCTCTTTTTTATCATTTATTTTAACGGTAATAACGTCACACTTATTAGGACTCTGTCTTGAACAGTTAAAATCATCATTTATATAATATTCTATAACAATTTGGTCGCTCCTTTTGTCAATTAGATCGCCTGTGCACGCTTCTGGTTCCGAATAAACTCCCTTTTCTTATGCAAGACTTTTCGCTCTTTCTATCATGTACATTGTTATGTCTGGAAATAAAGATAAAATTTCATTTTTCGTTAAGGATGAGGGTAGCAAAGTCAGAATTTTTATTTTTTCTGATTTCGATTGCTTTTATAGAAACGTCATAAACATTGTTCAACTTCACATCGAGGGCATTAGACAGTGTTGAAAGCATTTTTTTTTTCTTTTTCACGTAATTTTAATAGTTTTTCACGTATAAGACTGTTCCTCTTAAGAGGCAATACACACCCTGACAAAAATGTACTTATTTTATTAGAGCGACGTTGGCTCAGTGGTTAGCATGCTAGTCACGGAAACAACGTTGTTCCAGGGGTCGTGGGTTCGATTCCCGGTAAAATCACTCGGATTTTTTTTCGGGCTGTTTTTCAGCGAGAAAAGTACCAAGACACCGGCTGCTTTAAGGCGGATTTTATCCCCGGGATTTTCCTTCACTGGAATCCCGTGTTTTCCCTTGCCTTTCAGGCGCAAACCTGGGCGAATGCGAAGCAGTGTTAGGGAAATAGGATGACCGACAAGGTAGGTATAGGCCGAACCGATGCACTAGGCAAGGAACGCCGGCCTTGCCGGCGGGGAGCCGGACCTGAAATATGGAACTTCTCCGGAGAGGCTGACTCTGGAAGACGGACCCGATGCCCCTGCAAGCGCAGAGAGGGTTGGCTTAACCAACACGGTGTGTGACTGATATTATATAAGTATATTATACAAATATAGTTAATTTTTAATGAAATAAGACCAACCAGAGGTCTGTAAACCCATTTTATCCTAAGATATTGACATTTCAAAAATTTTCACCTGCCGTCGCAAAATTCTGCGTATAGGATTTAAGTATACGAAGCGCCTGACAGACGTGTTTTTCAAAAAAAAATTATGAGAATTTACTTAATTAAATAAAAACAGTACTGTCGGTAAGTAGAAATCTACAATTAACCTACTCTTTAAACACGGATAACTAGCGAAAGCGCTAATAGAATCACTCAAAAAAATTCCTGCATATAGGGTTTATGGGTACGGAGCGCTTGACAGAATTTTTATTCCGAATAGGCGCTTGAATATTGATTTAAAAAATATTGAAATTCACAGTTTTACATGGCCTTAAACTTTGTTAATAATCTACAATTTAATCAAAACAGTGAGCGAGTAATTGTTAAAGTATAAGTACGTATTATAGTTTCAAAATTCGACTGGTAGTCCATCGAAAATTGAATTAATACACACGGAACATTTGTAATAACAAATGTGCAATATAATAATAATGTTCGTATATGATAAGTACTTACTTAATACTTATTACTTATTTTCTTATCTTAAAAAATTAAAAACTATTTTACTACCTTTTTATACAGACAAAGGTTCACAGTTAATTGACGTTACTGCTGCAAGTATCATTTTCATTAATTACTTTCATTTTCATTAATTACTTTATGTTCTCGAAAGCATTATTTCTGTTCATTTAGAAACGCATACTATTATTTAGCTTTGATTGCACATTTTGTTGGCAGTAGAAGAGGCAATCGAAGTAAAAAAGCCAGCTACAAGCTCACTACACTTAATTAGTGTGCGCCATCGACAAAGAAATAAGAAAAAGTTAAGTTTTTTTCAGTACACTACTTAATTTTTTTTTCACTAAATGTTATTAATTTATTCAAACTAATCAAATTAGCGGGAGGAAAAGTACTTTTTCTCACTCTGCAGCGGGAGGAAAAGTAATTAGTCTGCCGCTATGACGTCTCGATATACCCGACCTCCCATCCACTTTTCATGCAAAGGAAGATCCTATTCCTGCACTTATTACAAAATTACGATGTGTAACAAGGCAATAATTGACTTTTTAGACTTGGATGATGATTTGGAGCAAAGAAAATAATAAAAATGGTTGGAATAAGTGACGTATTTAGCCGATTATTCCGACCAGCCAGGCACTTTCGGAACTGGAACGCCGTAGAAACTTGCATCGTCGACTTTGGCAATGTTCCGTTTAGGCACCTCGTGCTGTACATTGTGTTGCGTATGAGAGGACGACTAGCATGAATGAGAATGAAGAAGTCGCGTAAAAAATATGCGACGAGCCGGATTCGAACACACGGATCCGAGGTTTGTTAGGTTTGTATTCCCGCGCTCTACCTCCGAGCTAACGCGGCAATGCTTCTAGACGATCGTGAAGCGGATGCGTCTGGGCTGTCGAGCTGAGCCCGTGACAATTTATATGCTTGCGCACTCGTAAGTACACACTTGTACACCATTCTCTTCTAAATAGACCAACGATCGATCAAGTCGCTCATAACTCGCGCTCGTGATCTTTATAATATCGCTCACGTAATTCCAAACTAGTTGGTTTCATTGCACTTATTATTCATTCAAAACCCGATCCTCCCATTCGCGATCCTATATTACGATTCGGTAAATCTTTATTAAATGCAGCCGCAGCCACAGGCTGAAGATTGCAGTTCTGCCTCTTCCTTCGAACAAACAGTATATTATGCACCAAGGATTTAAAATTCATCATTCTTGGCGAATCCGAAAGGAGAGGAGTGTGAATGGGCGGTGGTGTTTTCAATTTTAATATTATAAAGAGAATTATTTATTTCAGAAATTTATACAATTTTATTTAAATACGTTGAGTTTCCTAGCTTTTAGGGAGCGACCACCTTTTTTCTGCGTTTTCTGCATCGTAGTCTCCATGTCTATGATACTGTGGAAAGCTGGATTGACAAACGGCACAAACTTGATGAGTATGTCGTGTTCGCGTATGAGAGTAATCGTCGTTTTGAAACCATATTAAATTTATTAGGTGCAGAACAAAGTAAATTTTTTTGTAAATATTGTAACAAACGTTATCATTATGTGGATCAGCACAAATATGCATCGGTTCGTCCGTGTTGTTTTGTGACACCGGCTTATAAAAAAGAAGATGCGATAGTGAAAAGCTAAGATTGCATGAGAAATTTTTACGGCGAGCATTGTTTTAATAATCATAAAATAGCGGGATCTTACAAAGCGAAAAATAAGAAAATTTGCAATTTGATAAAAACGTGTGATGTGGGTCACAAGCGGTTTCACACCCATCGCGATAAACAAGAATGCGATGCCAGTTAATGTAAACTCGGTATAATGAAACATTAGGTGTGTATGGCCTTTAGGAAAATATTTTTGAACGTAGGCAAAGTTTTTCCGTTTACCGAGGCAACAAGCATAGCAAGTGCATGCTCCTTATTCTATAGAGAACATTTTTTTTAGTCGCAAACTATTGATATTATGCTGTCGCGTGGATACCGCTGACAATCACTATATACGAATCATTTTTTCGCGGGGATAATGAACCATCGAAGACAAAAATAATTTTGATCAATTTGTCAAAAAATTCTACGTAATTCTATGTACAATTCATAAACTTTCTCCCATTTAATGTACTACGCAAAAAGATTCAAATTTTTGAGTTAAAAAATCATGAAAATTGAAGCTTTATGAAAAATTCCAAATTGTCAAATTTTTAATTAATTCTCAATTTTGAAGGACTGAATATTTCGCTCTTAAACTTCAGGGATATGGTCTGGGGCTAAATTAGAATCAGTAAATAAATTTTGAGACATTTTGACCATCAACAGTTGACATGAAGTTAGCCCATACGCACACGCACGCACGCACGCGCCCACACACGCGCCCACACCCACACGCACTACGGGGTACCCCCTGCTTGCTTCGCTCGCCAACCCCCAAAATCATAAGTGGCAAAAAGTGATAGATACAATTTACTTTAAAGTCTACAAACCCGGCTTTGAGCTTTCGGCTCTGGATTTTCCTCCAATTAAATTAACAGTTTTTCACACCACCTCACTTCCCACTTTACTGACAACTTATAATAGCTAAAAATATCTCAGTTAAGGTACGAATTTCATAAGTGCGAGAACATGCACACAGTCGCACAAAGCTAAATAAATCCAGCTACACATTGTCTTCTCATTCTTTCGATCTACTTTATGACCTTAGGTAGGTACTATTAAGACGCCCATAAGCTTCACGTCGTATGAATCACATGACCATACGATATGGCAATTCGTCGCATGAAACTTCTTTATGATTGGTAGATTTGACAAAAAAATCATTTTCCATTATTATTTAAGTATATTATCCAAAAGAAGACTCATTTGAAAATCGAAAAATCTAAAGCATTTTATATCTTATTATTAAAAAGGAAAAAAATCTATTTAATTAAAACATTTAATTATTTATTTAAAACACTCAAAAACATTTCGTCATATACTACTGAATTTTGATCATCATTTTCTTTATTTACGTTTTGAATTTTATATAATTCTCTGTCGCCACCTTTGTGTATATAATCAAACATATATTTAATACTCAGAAATGATGTACAATATTCCACATTAATATGGCATTTATATTTTTTAGTAGAAAACTATTATATGGAACTAACATTCTATTATTAACGCAAATTGTTTGGCTACCTTTAGTTTTATATACAGGGTGTCTGAAAAGTCCCGGAACACCCTAATAATTTTCCAGGTAAACTGATTTTGGGAAAGGTCAAGATGATTCTAGGAGTAACTTTTG
>JAPYZP010011888.1:0-10077 GCA_030522985.1 Torymus sinensis
TATACGCATTTCAACGTTATATAGGTATTGAATAATAGGAAGTTAGATAAGAATTTTTAATAGTTTTAGATAATGCGCGGCGACATTGCAAGGAATATTATAAGAAATTTGAAACTTCATTATTGTTTTAATATTTGGGAACAATTTTCTTCAAGTAGAGCAAGCATAACGTTTCAATTGAACAGATTTGTTATCCGTATATTTTGAATGTATCTGTCGTGACAGATTACATTTGATTTCATATCTGCCTGTCACACGCAATAAATAGCCTTCTCGATTGATCGATGCTCGGAATGAAAATTTATGTTTGATCTTTATCGACAATAGTAAATAAAGACGAAAAAAAAACACATTTACATGAACATTAAAAATTATATGAAAGATTTTCGCGTCGATAAAATTCATAAAGAAAATTAATGGACGTTCGAAAAGTCATCTTTTCCACTTTGACGCACCAACGGTGCATACGCATAAACCGATACGTTGAAAAATTTATATACTTTAACCAGCGCTTGACCCAAAATGATAAACCAGAAGAGCCGTAATGCGGATTTCGCTTCTTTCACTTTTTCAAAGTGGTTCACTCGGCGCGCGCGAATCCGCTCGGGAACCGATTAAATAACGGTTTATTTATAACTCTGGGATATAATTATGAAACGCATGGTATTTTACGGCGAAGAGGAGAATTGAAATGCGGCACGCGAGCACGCACGCATGCTTCATGGAATCAACGAAAGTTTTGACGCAACTTCACGTACTCAAGACGACGACGCATTTTGAGCCCGCATGTATCTAGGACACGGAAGTCCTGAGGAGACTTTGATATTTCATCCGTTAGGCGATTGTGATGTGTCACCGCGGCTATTTCAATATCATTCGGGTCACTGTACTGACAAAAATGTTTAGTTGCGTTTATAGTAAGATAATGTGTAATGACGTGTAAGAGATCTTGATAATACGATATACTAGTTAAAGCAGAAAAAAAGAAAGATTAATTACAGTTTTCTTTTTTGTATTTAAGAAAGAGGTAAAACTATTTTGACCTACTTTTATAAATTACCATATAAAGAAGTTGGTTTTGTTAAAGAGTATATACCAAAAATTTACGTTTAGAAGTATAAACAAAATATCACATTTCACTAATATTTCAAGATGGAGGATATTATGAAGTCATTACAGAACTCAAGTATAGATAGATTTCGATGATAATTTATAACATTAATGAGGCAGCAGAGCAATGCAGATTTTATTTTAGAAATAATATCTTCAAATCTTTAGGGTTCTAGATTTTATCTTCGTGATATCAACTTCCTCTCAAAAATTTCTTATGAGCAGCTATTTCCATACATCTCAACGTAATATACATTCGATAGCTACTTTATCAACCGTCACATAAAAAAACATCAAAGTTATCCACTTTGCAACAAAAAAAAAAGCCAATATCTACCAGTACAACTTTTCCCACCACCCGCACAACGTGCTAACATCCGCCACTGATTTCAGATCCAAGAGGAACTCGCCAAAGTGATCAAAGCCCAGGCGAAGAAGACAACGCCGAGCTCGGCGAAAGCGGCGATCGTTCGCGTTCCCCTGTCCAAGTCGAGCACGGCCGCGGCTGCGCACGGCAGCTACAACACCACCGACAGCCAGACGTACAAGGCGCCGATCCAGCCCGAGGACATGTTCTACGTCAACGAGGACATCGACGGCGACGACGACGACGACGACGATGATTACGACGATGGCGACGAGGACGAGGACGAGGACGACGATGACGACGACATCAATGACGACGAGGAGGTGATGACCGGCTGCCCGGTTTACTGCCGCTGCGCCGGCCAGTATGCCGCTGCCACCACTGCGAGGTATGTGCACGTTTCGAAAAATAATAAACGTTCGTTTAAACAGAAAAAAAGTAATTCTTGACGATCTCGACGATCCACAGATGCAGCAAACTCCTCGACGACCAGGGCTTCGGCTCGGGCATCGCCCACCTGAAGATCGAGAACGCCGGCGACATTCGTCTGGGACCGCACGCCCTCCGCAAACTCGGTCTGCGCCAGCTCGAATCGATCAGCATCGTCGACACCAAGATCGTCGAGCTCGACCGCACCGCCTTCGACGGCCTCCACGAGCTCTTCGTCGTCAATCTCACCCACAACGGACTGACCTACATTCATCCCGACACGTTCCAGAACAATTCACAGCTGAGCCTGCTGACGATCGCCCAGAACCCGCTGAAACTGATGTCCAACAGGAGGAGCAGCAATGATTACCTCCTCGATGCCCCCAGTGTCACTGAATTAGGTGAGGCTTCGTTGAAGAGTTTGGAAAATGTTTGTAATTTAGAAAAATAGTTCTGAGAATTTTTAGATTCTTGTCGATTGTGTACTTTGTTGCGCGCTGCTGTTACAACGATATTTTTGCGTTAAATAATTTTCAAAACCGCACACACGGCGCTAGAAACTTGACGACGCGCGGATCGTTTATCATTATTTATCTCCTTCGATTTATTGGATGGATAAATCATGCCGGGAGGCGCTAAAATTTATCGTGACTGTATTTAACAGAGTGCAATTTACACGGTAAATTATAAATCAATGATATAAAGCAATTTACGAAGCTGTAAATATACGATAACGCCTCGTAATCGCGCGCGAATCGTGATTAGGCCGGCTATATGTGCAAGGAACAAACAATTTGTTTTTTTTTTCTTTTTTTTTTCCCTTTTATCTGTTTGATTTATCAAATAACGCGCGAAAGGTGGCAAAAACTTTTGCTAAATGTGCAATGAAAATTGCTTCAGCAACCAGCTCGCGCTATAAAATAAACAAAGTTAACAGTGTAAGACGAGCGATAGTGGGTCGCAATATGTAGCGTTGCAATAAATTTTCAGCAATTATGTCGCAAAAGTTGCCAACACAACGCGCGTGTCTATCTTATCTTTTGCAAACAAAAGATAGAAAACCGGTATCTTGGTACGCGGAAAAAGGATGGCGAAAACATTTTTTTTTTCTTATTCGTCAAACAAAGCGCAGATTAAAAATATGAAGAAGAAAAAAAACCACTTTTTAGAATAACCACGCATTACTAAATAAAAATCTTTTTGTTTATCCAAGACTTCTCTGGCAACCAGCTGACGCGTCTGCCGCGCCGCGCCTTCGCCAAGATGACGAACCTCGCCTACATCAGCCTGAAGAACAACCGCCTGAACAACATCGAGCGCGACCTCTTCGCACCCCTCGACTCGCTCGTCGAGCTTGACCTGTCCCACAACAGCCTGGCCGACCTGCCCGTCGATCTGTTCAAGGGCAAGGGTCTGCAGACTCTGCGCATCGCCGCCAACAGTCTCACGACTCTGAGTACCATCAGGTCAGCCTCATTCCTCCCTTGTATTCTGTTGAAAAAACAGAAACGAGAAGAATCGTTGCTGATTGAGTTTTTTTTGTGATTAAACAGGGCAGCGAAACTGATGACGCTGGATGTCTCCATGAACCGGCTGAAGATCATCGCCAAGGACGACCTCGACGGCGTGCCGTACCTCGACCAGCTCTTCCTCAGCACCAACAATCTCAAGCGTATCCACCAGCACGCGTTCGCTGGTCTTGACCAGCTGACCCACCTCGACCTCAGCAACAATAATCTAGGAACCCTGGCCGAGCATCATTTCAGGACCAACTCGCGACTTCAGGTTCTCCTGCTCAGCGATAATCCTGATCTGGAAACTCTGCCTGTGTTCAGGACCAACGCACAGGAGTTCGAGAGATACAGGTAATGAATAAAAAGGAATTTGATAGCTATGTTGATTTTTTTACTTTTCGTATAAAGTACTATCGTGCTAGGGATTTAGATATGATTTTTGTATTCCTTTAAAAATCTTAAGAGTTGTTAAAAGATATAGTTGTATTATGACGATGTACTCTTCCGATGGAAAAGTTAACTACAATCTGTAGAAAAAAACTCATTACTACATGTGTCTTAAAAAGTGAATATTCACTAGAGAACTGCTGCTTGATCAATCATATCCCGTAATTCTCGTTAACAATTCTATTATTTCAACCGCCTAATGTTCCCCTTTTCTCCGCCACAGCATCTACCGCTTCGAATGCGAGAACTGCGGCCTCACCTTCATCGAGTCAGGCACGTTCGACGCCATGCCGGCGATGACGCGCCTCAACCTCGCCCGCAACAGGCTCACCGGCCTGCCCAAGGACCTTCTGCGCTCGCTGTCGTCTCTGCGCGAGCTCGACCTCTCCATGAACCGTCTGGACAAGCTCGACGACGACATGTTCGAGGGCGCCACCTCCCTCACCAAGCTCAGCATCGCCATGAACTCGTTCGTCAGCGGACTGAGAGTTACGCCCTTCCTGAAGACGCCGAACCTCCTGCGCCTCGATGCCAGCTTCTGTGGCATGCAGAGGATCTGGAACGAGGCTAGGTTGCCGTTCAAGAGCCTGAGGTAAGATCTCGGTTAACAGTTTTCAGTGATTTGTGTCCATCCGGGGAATTTGAAATACATGTGTATAAGCACATTCATTACGTAGAAGAATTCAGTATTGTGAACGTTGTTAATGTATCAATAATAGCACTAGAAGCGATAGTATACAACTGCTAAATAATCTTTATTATAATTGACGTAATTGTAATTATCTTGCAATACTAGATAACTCTGCAGTCAAACGTGAAATGCAATGAAGGATGAACAATAATACCTCTTTGTCCACAGATTCCTCTCGCTGCACAAGAACCGCCTGACGCGCGTCACCATCGAGGAGCTGCGCGCCATGCCCAACCTCCAGGGACTCGACCTCTCCCGCAATGCTCTGCGCTGCGACGAGGACCTGAGCGCGGCCGTGCAGTGGCTGACCGACAACAACGTCACCCCCAGCGAGTCCATGCGCGCCATGGGCAGCATCAGGCGCGACCTCGACTACGACGGCGCCTCGCCCAGCGAGGCCAACGCTAACGACGGCGGCGCCTCCGTCAGCCAGTGGACCGACCTCGCGAAGAAGCTCTGCGACTCCTGGGAAGGTGGACCACCGACCAGACCAGCGCCCAAGAAGCCTGCGAAGAAACCCGGACAGTCGGCTGGAGCACAGGCCACCGATGCTGCCCAAGAGTCCGCAGAAGCCGCTCTGCCCTCGCTGCCTGGACCGTTCATCAAGTTCGATTTCAGCGACGATAGCACTTACACTGGCAATAAGGTGAGTTGAGTTGGTGGCAACGATTATTTGGGCTGGTAGTGTGAATCAAGAACAAGTAATATTTCGGGTGTTAATATTTGTATAAGGACTTCGTTTCCGTACATTTCTTAAATTTAAATTATTTTATTCCGTCTTATTCTAATAATCTACGCGCTGTCTAACACATTTTTTGCACAATAATTAATATATCTCATTTGACTTTTCCATAAATTACATGAACAGTCAATTTTTAAATGATTTGATATTATCAAAACGTCGAGTTACATCAGTCGATTTAATTCACGAATCTTCACTTAATTTATATATGCTCCGAAATATGTGAATATAGTCATTTATTAACTATGTAATAACAAATTTTGCTAAGCTAATGTTAGACTAGGTATTGGTCCTTATTAGTGTGCCTGTACAATGTAAGAGGAAAATTCTAACCTTAAAAATTATGAAGGGCTACTACAAGAAGAACAGGAAGTAAAAAGACGATTTATCCCATAAATTACACGCGGTTTCATTATTTGTGTTAAATTGTCAGTTAAAAAGTTTCACTAATATGGACTGCCGGGCACACAAATACGCCGTCTTAACCTAGAGCCTAATTATCTGATACCTATATATCCATAATAACGCCATCACGGATAGGTATAGAAAAACTTGACTGCGGGTAATGGCGTGGTTGTGTGTATGGTGAACGCTGTAAGTACTTAATCCAGCTGCGTGTAACCTATAGGATTGTAAAAATTCTCTTTGGGATAAATCATACGAACCGAGATTGCTCTCGGCCCGTGGGGAGAACCATTGGAACTCCCCAAGCAAATGGTGCAAGTGCGAGCCAGTCGTTGGCTCGTACGTTAACTTATACCTTCGGCGCGTTAATTTCAGTCGGAGGACATGATCGCGAAGCGACACGTAGCGGCGACTAGACTAAGTACGTCTCAACTTTCAAGTTTTTTCAACTAGGAGACGTTTGCTACAGTGGCGCTGCGGTGATGTCGAGCGTGATGATTGGAATTTTTCTTAGAATTAGAAATTTTTGTTTTGAGTGAACCATATAGGTACCGAAGAAAGATTTTTGCTCTTCTCGTTCGTAAGAAAAAGCATGTTAAAAAGCCCTACTTCAAATATCAATTATTCAGTCAGTGCAGAATCGAGCATATAAGCTTAAAACCCGTAGAAAATAAATAACTATCAAACAAATCAAAAGTTCTCAATTTGTACCTTATGCCGTCGAAATTTGGCGTGTAGACATACTTTTTCGTTCAACTAACCGACAAAAATATCTGTAGGGTTTAATCATTCCTCTATGCTTTTAGTCAGGTATATACTGAACATAGTATGCTAGACTATAATCAGGATAAATGTAAATACGATACAGCAATTATTGCAAACATACGTTTCCGATAAAATATATCTTGCTTTTTTCATAAAGCCCTTAAGAAGGGCGAGAACAATCGGACAACAAATAAATTATCCAAAGTATTAAGAATGTTAAACGTCGGAAAAAAATGTTTCTAACGACACACCAAATCTCTTTGCAGCTGGACTTCGGCCAGGGCCACAGCGCAGACACGAACGACAAGATCGAGTCGGCCTGGAGCAACCAGGAGGACGAGGAGTACGAGGAGGTCAGCCAATACCGTCGCTACCGCGCCTGGTACGGCGACGCCCTCTGGCCCATCGTCACCATCGTCCTCGTCACCCTGGCCGTCCTCCTCCTGGCCGCCCACCTCGCCGTCTGCCTGGCGAAGCGTCGCGGCCGCGGCCCCGTCATCCGCACCCCCATGATCCTGCGACCAGGCCTCATCGACAGCAAGAACTGCGGCCTCGTCTACAAGCCCCTGCAGGAGGAAATCGCCACGCCGCACATGCCGAAGCGCGGCAGCTTCTACTCGAGCAGCACTTTCCACTACGACAAGATCGTGCCCGAGAGCGTTTAAGAGGGCGACCGAGGGAGAGAGGGAGAGGAGAGAGGAGTGCCTTGAGCCCCTGCTGAGAGACGATGAGTCTCGCGCGAGAGTTTACCGAACGTTTTATTCTTGATGTAGCTGGCGAATGTTGGCGGGAAAACTCGGCGCGAGACTGGAGTGTTGTCGATGAGAACGGAAGCTTTGTGTTTTCTTGAGGCGATCGAAGGGGCGATGGTTTTTATTGTATTCTTTCTAGTAGGTACCCTCGGATTTATATCATACGTACTTGCGCAGGGCTGTAAAACCTGAGGAGGGAGGTGGAAATTGAAAGAACTGAGGGGGTTGGACAAGTTTCGTTGCTTCGAGGCGCACAGCCGAGATCCGCGAGCGCGAGGAAGGAATATAAATATATTGTCGAGAGATTTATATTTTGTTGTTGAGGGGGGAAAGTCTACTCGCTCAGAGCAACGAAACGCGAGGCCTTACGGAAAATATTTATTAGCCTTGGCGGAGATTCCATTCGTTATCGAAGTGTTTATTTGGTAGCTTGCTGATGGCTCGTCGGTATGTACTTTGGGTTTGATGATCCCGCGATCGCTGGCTGCCGAAAGATTATAGACACCTGCATCTACGTAAGCATTGTACTTTAATGACTAATAGTATTAGAAAATGGGGAACAACTTGTTAATTTGCTATTTTTTATTGACGTAAAAAGTAGTACAATCAGTGCGTTAGAATAATCATTTTCCGTAAGGTGTTATGTATGTGTGACATGTAAAAACACAAAAAGTTTTCCAAATCTGCGAGAATTCTATATTGAAAATTATGCACTTTTTATGGACCAAACAAACTTTTATGGATATGTATATGTATACATTGAGCGGTATAGATGATTACGAACAAATTATATTTTAAATCGTGTTGACGAGTACGGTGCGTTGTCTGTCTTTTTTTGCGTTGAATCTATGCTCAATTCGTTCGTTCAGAAATGGAAGGTAATATACGAAAACTCCGCAAATTTTCAGCTTTATTGCAATTCGCTAATGTCGCCATGTTGCGGTATACCTTTATATTTTAGTTAACTTAATGCATATTATTCCATAAGAAATCCATAGAGAATAATGATTTTTTTCAAGTACTTGTATAATACTTTTAAGTGTCGTGGAAATATAGTCCTGGGCGGGATAAGCAAAAAAAAAAGAAAACCGTTAACAATGAGGTTTGAGTTGAAGAATATTTTTACATTTTGTTAATCAATTGTTTTTCTGTATTGGAAACATTTACATGATTTTTCGTTTTAAAAACGCTTTGACATAAACACTTTTCTTCAACGTCATGGAAGGCATATGTGGTTGTAAAATGTTTCTCGTTTTGGTTGCGTTGGATGTCATTTGATAGAGTCGTTAAAGGCCCAGAAATATTAATTATGCATTATAATTGCGAACTGTTGAAAAAAAGCATGAATTTAAATGATGAATTTCGAGAAAAACTTGATCAAGGGTCGTTGTTCCAATTTCACGTCTTTTGGAATGTCTGCGAGGATGGAAATTCGAACGCTCGCACAACGCCTCCCGCTGTAAATAATATTCTCATAACGTTTTAATAAAAATTTTAAATATAGAAAAAAAAAATACGCAAGACGCTTCTGTTTCTTTTGCCTGTGCCAATATAAATAATATACTATTCTACTTCTGTTGTAATCGCTTTTAAAGGATATACATTTATGGAATCGATTTCTTTAAAGTAATTTCTACGTATATTACTACTTAACTTACTTTTAAGCATTAATTATTTACTTATTAAAGATTACAAATGTATATAACTCTGTGAGAGATCGTATTAATTAATAAAAAATAAATGTTTTTATAAATCTTTAAATGAAGATTCTTTGATTATTTTGCATGGTGTGTACCCATAATTGAAATTTCTCAAATGGTTGCATGAATGATTTATTACATGTGATGATTTGTTTATATTTTACAGTTACATTGATAAATTAAAAGTTCATGTATTGGTCAAAATGAAATACAACAAAACTGAATTAAGAAATATCAATCTTATGAAAAAAAAATCGTCATGGTCAATTATTATTGTCTATTGCAATTTTTTTATTATCAACAAGGAGTTTTAGCAGGAATCAGAAACGTTTTCTGAAACCTAAAAATGAAGCCTTCACTTTCATAATTATTAGGATTATACGCTAGCAATAATAAATAGTATTTAAAGTTTCCCTTATAATTTTGCAAATATTTGTATGAAGAGAATCGACAAAAAGGCAAAAACATTTCAATGAATAGTATTCTATTAGAAAATAGCTAATTGCAAATATTAGTTATTATATTATATTATTATAGGGACGATAAGATCGAACTAAAGATACAATATATACTTGATTTTTATAGGTACCAATAAATGTTTTCTGCAATCTGGGCAAAATTTATTTTTCGGGGACCTTAAGTGCTACACTGCTAAGTCGTATCAATAAATAACTATTTACAAAATACAATATAAAAATAATATTATGGACAAATACAAAAATAACAAAAAGATATTTTTGCAATTTGACAAAAATACCAACAAAAAGGAAAATATTTAAGCTTAACACTTCATCGTACATGTATAAAGTAGTATATAAAGTTTGCTGGGAAATTGGCATAAACGTCAAGATCTTGAATAGTAACTTATGACACTGCAAATTACATCCGATTTCGCAAGGATATTAAACTCATCGTAATGCAAACGTGACAAAAATCACGTCTAAACGAAATTGAAATGCCTCTCGTCATCCAGGTATACAGTTACGCGAGATTTCGCGAATTTTTCCTCATCTCCGCAACGGGGACGTCGAGTTTCGTCATCTCAACATTTCCGCGATCGATGATTTCCGTGGTCAACATTACGAAACTCCGCACGCGGGTTGGCCAAGTTTATACCGCATGGAAAAAATCGACAAGTTGAATAGATATTTAAAA
>JAPYZP010011891.1:703-15966 GCA_030522985.1 Torymus sinensis
GCTGCTGCTGCTGCTGCTCTTTGTCCCTTTGCGTTTACGCAAGCTACCGTTGCGCGCGATGATGACAAACACCCCCACACAAAGGGGATGCGCGCAATTTCCGCGCGCGAATCGCGCTCCCAAATTAATTTCTGTCGCTCAGACGCGCGTGGATGCGACGCCGGAACGACTGCGTTCGGACGAGACGCTCGGCTGGTGCGGGTGGTGAGGGGTTTCGTTGTGATTAAGGTTGTTTGGTAAGTTTTTGGCGTTAGGAAGGTGGATTTGTATAAGGAACGAGGAGTATTTTAAATAATAGGCTGTTAAATGTGATCGTAGGAGGGGAAGATAATGTGAAGAAAACAGAGCTTTTTATAATGGCAAAGTTTCGTTGGCTATTATGTACGCCAACCTCGCCAGGCCCTTTACGGAGTATTTTGTTGTGAATGAAGCTGAGGTGGATGGCAGAAACAGAGACACTGAAATGATTTATATATAGATTATACTATTTATACTTATAATTTACATAAATCACTTCAGCTTCTCACTATTTCAAAATAGTGATCCTTTTCGATGATGAGTATAAAACACTTTTTAAGATGGCAATGTTTGTCAAAAGTTGAATCGTAATCTATAAATTATAAATTATAAGTTCATACGCTGTATGGGCTTGACAAAGTCATTGAACAATTGCAAGTAGATAAGAAAACACTATATTTTATGTTTTTTTATAAAATGTATAAAAATTACTATACACAGAGAATAAGAATCAATTAAAAGTTACGACAGTAGAACTTTAGTAATTATTCTGCATGATCTGAGTTTGTCCCGTTATTAACAAAGAAGATTGTAATTTTATTGGAATCTTTTTCAGCGTATAATTTAAAACTATCAGGTGATTTCGAGAAAGCTAATGCAGTGGCAGCATGAATTTATTATGTTTCTGCTGCTTACGCAATTTATTGTGAAGCGCTAAAATTGTAGGTCATTATTTTGAAACTTATTAAAATAATTCTTAGAAACTTTGCATAAATATCATATTATAATGACTGTTATATGTGCATAGTAAGCAGAACATGACGAGACCGCGATCGGGTTGCATCGAGCGACATGATGAAAGACGCGCACCGGCATCGGTACTTCAGCGGTCAGAGCACTCGTCGCCATGCCGTTTTTGTATCGAGTCCGCCTCCATTTATTTATTATATGGGATTATTAAATCGTAACAACAATGACATAAAAAATCATTCCCGCGAAATATACTGTGACATATCATAGATGTTGAAAAAATTGTGACAAAAGGCTCCATCTTCATTCGAAGCTCTACGTTTTTGGCGCACGCCTCGAGCAACCCCATTTTTTACCCAACCACGTACCTATCGCTTCTCCCCGTCCCGACGAATTCGGCCGCGCCAAAGCTACACAGCTCGCCTCGGCTGCGGCAAATATAAATATATCCCGTTCGCGCGAAACTCATGCTTCTGACACCGATTCAGCGAATATCAATTTAATGGCCGGATGCGAGCGTACGACGACTTCGGGCGCCTTCTGGCCCCGACCGACGACGGCGCAGTTAAGGCTCCTCTTCTCGCTGAACCTCGACGGGGGACCGAGGGGACGTATTAATTGGGGGGTGGGGGGATGATTCTGGCAGGGATGCACCGACTGGCAATAGAGTTTGAATTTTTCGTCGGAGGTAATCTTGTTTCGTGGGGGAAATGGATATGCGGGAGTCGGTTGTTGTTATGCATGGGATGTAGGTTGTGGGATGGTTGAAATTTTATTGGGATTTTATCTCGTTTTTTCGAATGCTGATGAAGTTTTTCGAACTTGAATGCCTATTTCTGTTTTCTTTTTTTTCGTATTGAAAATAAACTGAATAACCGTAGTTATAGGTTTAACTGGGTTGCAGATTATAAATCTCTAAAATCTAAAAGAGATCGATCAATTTTAATTAGAAAACACAAAAAATTATTTTAAAAAAACGTGGAATTAGTTCTCTATATGTTTGGATTGTTACGGCTTAAAGAATTTAGCTTTTGTTTGCTCTTTCTTGCGCAAATGAGACTCAAAAATGATTACAAGAAAGTTTAACCCAAGTTTGCTATACTAGTATCGATTTGCTTGTGAATTGCTTGTAAATGAATTCGGTTACTATATTACCAAAAGATAATATTGTGAAAATTCTATAAAAAATATAAGATTCGTTTTTGTATTACAGTTATGATTATTGATAATATGCAACTCAAGATCTATATTACTCCTATGTTTGTACAACTGATAAGATAAAACATAATTCATAACATTGTTGAACTTTGCATTTCAGAAATGTGCGTCGTACGAAATGAAGAGGGAGCGTCCAAAAGCAGTAATAAGTTGAAAATGTGGTGCAAGAGCTCTAAGGATGACCATGCTGCTTTATACACGTAAATTGTGTATTCAAACCTCAGCTTTTTTATATTCAACACACTCCAAAGTCTCATGTAAAAATTTTAACCAAGTATGGTTATTACTCTTGACATGTAACTATTTTTCTATTCCACGAATAGACTAACTTGCCATAAAAAACCTCTAATAAATAATACATTAAGAAAAACTTTAGTAAATTTCTATCCTATATCTTACATCAAAATATACATAAAATCTATTTCTTTGTAAATCACATGATTAGTATTCATAATTCGCCATCAGCATATTTCTCCAAACAATAGAAAGAATCGCCATCAGAAACTCCAGCCACCCTCGGGACACAGAACTGCAAAATTACAATATCACACTTCGCACCCTCATCTTCCTCTCTCTCTCTATCTATCTCACTCCGATTCGCCACTTTTTTTCCCTCTCCCTCCAGATTAATACCGCCAGCGCGTCAGCCGGGCAATTTCAAAACGATTACGCGGCCGATTAGCCGTGCAAACAAGACCGACCGCACACTCACTCTACGGGCTTTCCAAAATATTCATAGCTCGCTCGTTCGCTCGCGCACGGCCACATATCTCGCCGGCGGCGGCGGGCGCCTCCACTCGAGGTGAAAATGCAAACTAATCGGGTTGCGCGCGCGCTCGCAAGCCAGTGCCGCCGCGGGGCAGGTCGGGAAAGGCGACACGGTATATCGGAGCGGAGGCCAATTACCGAGGTGTCATGCCGAGAGCCCGGGCTACTGTTGCGGGGTGCGAGTTCGTTTTTTTCGAGGAGCTGGAAGAAAAAAACGGAGGAGGGGGTGGAGTTAATCGGGGTGTAAGGAGCGGGAGGTTTTAAAGGTTATTGCAGTAAAGGGGAAGGTTGTGAATTGATGTGCATTGAAAAAGCTTAATAAGATTAGATCTATAATGATATTTTGTTTAAATGTTTGTACTTGTGTTGCAAAAGGTGGGGAAAATATTTTATAAAGCCTCTATTTAAAAGTTCATAATATTCTTTGTCAATTTATGGATTGTTTATTATTCGAAGATACGTAAAATTTAACAAAAATGAATGATAAATGTCAGTAGAAGTTTGTATAGCTTTGAGAAATAATAGTTTCGGGATACAAGTAAAATGATGATGATGTTGAAAATATGACTGTAACAAAAACAGTGAGATTATTTTCAAAGGAAATATTAATTCGATTATGACATAATGCCTGATGCAGTTGATAACTAAACATATTGCTATAACAAACAGGAGGTACCACCGATCGACGTATTATTCAAAACTTAATAATAAAAATCAAATGCTTCTTCTAATCATTTTTTTTTACTTTAATAATGCTATACCAGTATATTAATAACAGAAAATGGTCATTGAATTACTTAAAACATTTTAGACAATACAAAAATGTTTTAGTTAGCTTGAAAATATCGAATAAAAAGGCTGTCCAAAATCGCTTTCTGTTTTTCTGACAATTAATACGAGAGAAATTTTGGAAATAGAACGTTTTTAATTATAGCAGAACATTGATCACGATTTTTAGTTATTTTCTATCGAACTATTGATTTACACAAAAAAAATATCATAATATGATTGTCTATCACAGAATACATAATCTTATAATAAATTGTGTTATATGCGTTCTTTCTAGATTCTGAACGGATTTCAAAAAATCTCTAAAATTTCCCTCTCGTTTGCCTTCGATTACATTTAATTTTGGCACGATATTTTACAATTAATAAACAACCTACATTCCAAATACCTATACACAAGCCAATTGAACATCATTTCTGCATACTCATGATACAACATTATACCTTAAACAATTCAACAGAGATTAATAACAACCATCTCCCAATCAGCTCCGACTAATCCACTCCCTACACGTCCCAATCATCCGCCCCCTCCATACCTTTACCACACAGTACCCAATCCAACCTATACCTCGTCCACTCGACTCTCATCTACACCCCCATGGCCCATATTCACCGCAGTATCTCTTCCACCCAGCAGCAGTCTCTCCCATGGAAAAAGAGAGAGAGAGAGAAACTCCTCGCACACACGCCGCATCTTCCCTCCTCCTCCTCCTCCATCCAGCAGCGCGCGCGCACACACACGTATGTGCGTTCGTTCAACGAGAGACACCGGGGCGCGCGCTCTCTCGAAGCGATCGCCGTAATGGGATAGCGCCCGACCACAATACACCCTTCACCGGTGCGGAAGAGAAACAAGGGAACGGCATTACCCGCGCGAGCTGCGCGCAGGGCGCCGGGATATAGGGACGAGGCTCTTCGCCCGGGACTATATGGATGGGCCACGCGCCGCTGCGCGTATATATACGCGGTCGAATCTGTTTTGCCGGATCACGGCTCTATGTGCGTGTGTGTGCGCGCGCGCGCGGTGCACGGGGCTGGAGGTATATGTACTCTGAGCTGCACGAATTGTTAGGGAGTTTAATTTATTGACGGAGGGATTTCGCGCTGAGGTTTTCGGATGGGATGACTCAGGTTTTATATGGCGATGGACGGAAGATTATGGTTTTGGTGATGTTGGGGAAGGTTTGTGGTAGACGGTTTGAACGATAAGTATTATATAGTCGATGAATGCACGGTACGGTGCATTTGAATTTATTGATAGTGGGAATAGTTTGCGAATGGGGGTAACATTTTTAAAGTGAAGAATACGCGATGGTTATTTATTTTTGATATTAATATCAAAAGTATTTTGTAAATGTATAGTAAAGAAGACACTGAACAAGTGTGTATTAATATAGTTGTTTGCTAATAAATATGTTCAAGAATTACATCAGTAAACCACAATTAAATCATAATATTATATTACCACAATTCAATCATAATATTATATTTAAAAATGAACAAAGCTTAATTTCTATTCGATAGTTTAATACGACTCAATACCGATTTTATTTATATACTCTCCAAATAATCTATAGGTACAATCACCCGCTACATATATACACTTCATATACCTGTTATCTGTTACATGACTTACTCTATCGATAAAAATATTCCGGCACTATATGTCTACAATACAATTATCCGCTTTATCTACTTTCGCAATTCAAATATGTACATTACACTCTAAACACAATCCAGCGTGTCAATACATATACACACAAACGGGCATCTAGAATATTATGGAAAATGTACGTCCGAGCCTCTGGGATAATCCCCGGGAATCCGCGTGCAGTGGCGATCGGGATAATAACATTAAATCCTCCTTTCGGCAAACAACGGTAAACAGGGCCGAAGATCGCCGTCGTTTCCATCGACGAGAAACCGAGAGAGAGAAAGAGAGAGAGAGAGAGAGAGAGAGAGAGAGAGAGAGAGAGAGAAAGAGAGAGAGAGAGAGAGAGAGATACACCCGTATATATATATACATACATATATATACACATACACAGGCTGGCGCATAGAGAGATAGGAGGTTGCCGAAGGATTTGGCCGTGTGATCCTTGATGAAGAGACCATCGACGCTGACCGATCCTCTCTCTCCCTCTCTCTCGAGCATATATATACACCGAGCTTACCGACGCGGGGCAGTTACTAGGCCGTTACCATGTCGGTGCTCCACTTGCGAGAGCGAGTCTGGAGAGACGGATCGAGGGTACACAGACACACACGCTTGCACACACATACGAGAGGAGAGAGATGAAGAGCCATAGGGATAGAAGGAGAGAGAGAGAGAGAGAGAGAGAGAGAGAGAGAGAGAGAGAGAGAGAGAGAGAGAGAGAGAGAGAGAGAGAGAGAGAGAGAGAGAGGGAGGGGGGGGGTGGCCAATCAACCTGTAGACGCTCGGTTAACCTTGACTCTCTTACCGCTGCCGTCGTCGACACCGTCGTCGTCGTCGTCGTCGTCGGGAGGGAGAGAGAGGGAGGAAGTCGGATCGACAATGGGGAGAGCTGTGGAGGTCTCAGAGCTAACGAAGTTTGCTGGTGGTGATAGGGATTGAGGAGGGTCAAGGGATTTTTTATCTAGTAGTTATGGCTGACTTAGAATTTGAAGGTTCGCTATTTTTAGAATAACGTTTGTGTGTTTATATTGTTTCAACGTGGAAGTGGTGATTGGAGAAATTTAATAGAAAATTATAACTTTATAAAATTAATAATACATGGGGTATAAAGATGATAGAAAGCGAGATGAAAATATTTGTTACAATGAATAATTTCTAATCATATTCTACGAATCAAATCTACATTTATGTAAAACGATTGTTTTGCTCTCATTACAAGTCTTCAAAAGCTGCTCGTTGTTATAAGTAGAACACCTGCGGCAGCGGAATGTTCATGATTCCTGTGTACGTAACACTAAGGAATTTTTAAATGGAAAGAATCAGTTATAAGTTCACATTTCGGAGAACTGAAGATAAATACTCAAACTATGCTTACACACTAATATTTAATATTTGCACAATTGTTAAAGAAAGGAAATAAATGATGTATTACTTAATTACTTAAAATGTAAAAACTAATAAAATGATTCATTCTGTAATTGTATTTCCATAAAGCACAATAAATTTGAATGTCCGCTTCTGTTTGTTTTTATTAGATAATTGTACGATTGCGCAATGGTGAATGCATTCTCAAAATTTATGACTATGTACTTTCAACCTGCTATTATTCCTTATTGACATTTAGCGTAATGTTTAAAGAGTTAGTCTCCATACGTTAATATAATTTATTAACTGATATTAAATTATGCCTATGTATCAATATCCAGAAAGAGTAATGTACTATTGTACATACCAATTCATTTTCATAACGCATTTTGCACTTTTTTCTTAATCGATTTGCATTGTCTTCATAAAAAAACTCATTCATTACATAGACATTATAATACAATATAATTGATTTATTAACAGATTTTCAAATTTATACTTATGTAAGCAATCGTCACCATACCTTTTCCACATTTTAATCTACTGTACAGAATATATACGCATTAAATAAAGTATTACAAAATAAAAAATTAGCATTTTTCATACATCATTCGCTGCAACCCCGTAAGTGAAAATTTCCAGATGTCCACTTCACGCTCCATAGTATTTTCCCACATATTTAACAGCAACATTTCTCCCCCTTGAACCGAAAAAAAAACAACCGCCGCCCAACCCATTCACCGCCGCACAACCTCCACAAAAATTCCCTCAAATCGGCTTTCAATTCCTCGCGCGCTCGCCCGCTCTCTGGGCACGCGGGCGATTTATTCAGCCGTGAGAGGTCCGACCGTCCGACTATACCCGCGCTTCCTCGCGCAAAAAGCCGGAAAAGAGAGAGAGAGAGAAACGCGTAATTGTAAAGTGCACATTATTGGCGCCTCTTCGCGCCTCACACGCCGGAAGACGATTATTGCAGCAGCCCCGGGACCTTCTCTCTCTCTCTCTCTCGCTCTCTCGTCCAGACGGTCGTCGCTGCACTTTGTAGATAAAGCGGTAGGCGAGGGTTAAACGTCAGCGCGCGCCGTCGCCGCCGGCGAAAGCCTCTTAAATCACCGGTAATCATTTCTGACCACTCGTTGCTCGCCGATCAGATAGAAAGAGAGCGAGAGAGGCTACCGCGTAGGGTTGGTTCGCTGTTCCTTCGGTTCCGTTTTTTCTTTTAGGTCGCTCCAGAGGTTGCACGCGGTAGGAGAGAGAGAGAGAGAGAGAGAGAGAGAGAGAGAGAGAGAGAGAGAGAGAGAGAGAGAGCGCGAGAGAGCGCGAGAGAGAGAAAGAGAGAGAGAGAAAGAGAGAGAAAGAGAGAGAGCGAGAGAGAGAGCGAGAGAGAGAGTGAGAGAGAGAGAGTGAGAGGAAAAGGCTTGCCTTGGCGGCACTGATACCACTTAAACATCCGATTAATTTTCGATCAAGCGCCAGTCACGATAAAGAGTAATTTATGTATTTCAGGTGAGCTTGTTTGTTTGTTCGTTCTTTACAAGGAAATTGTAGTTTATAGAGCGGCGATTTACTATAGCGCGATGTAAGGTCGTGCAACGGGTATTTTATTTTCATGAGAAATGGTGCGGCGTGCTACACTGGAATCACGATGAACTTAAGATTATTTTTTTAAAGTTATTGTATCACATTTAAATGAAAATTTATCTATGTATCGAAAGATTACTTAAAAGCTTGAAAGTACTTTCACTTTGGCTTTATTTATACATCTATTAGCGGTAATTGATTTTCACCACATTCATTGAATGCGTTTGATGTTAATTTTCGTTTTAAAGATTAAAAAGATAGCATGAGTAAAGCGCAAACGTGAACTTCGAAACTGAAAATATTCACTTTCTTTTTAAACTTTTGTATAAAGATCAAGTTTTACACACACTTATCAATATGTTACGATTCCGGGTACATCGCATCGAGCCGGGAACCCCTTTTCTCCCTCTCTATCTCTCTTTTCTCCGGGCAGCAGTCTCGATCCGATAACATTCGTTAACCTCCCTTTTTCGCCTTCCACAAAGAGCGCGCGCAGCATTGTTGTTCCACACGGGATCCGGAATCGCCTCCTTTGAGCCAGCGTGCGTCTCTCGCCTTTTCCCGCCGTAATTGTGACTCCCTCGTTCTCTCTCTCTCTCTCTCTCTCTCTCTTTCTCGCATGATAAATGAATCGGTCCTCGCGCACACAGCATCGGAGCGCGTATAGAGGCTGGGGCGGAGGGGGATGAGGAGATCTATTGGGACGCGCGCGCGGGATGTGTTCGTTATACGATCGACGTCATTTGCCCAGGGAATTACGACCCTCTGTCACTCTGACTAATCCACTTCGTTACAAGCGACAACGCCGAGCTAGCGAGCGTTGCTGCAGCGCGCGCGCACACACACACATAGAGTCGAACCTCGATTTCTCTATTTTGCGAGGAGGCTATCTTTCTCGCTCGCGCGCGCGGCCATGCCCCGGCCCGCGCTTTTATCTCGTGTTTTTGTCGCGCGCTACGGGTCTCCTCCGCCGGCCTCTCGTTACTTTTTTTTCAAATGCTCGACCATGGGTTTTGTTTCGTTTTTTCGGGGGGAGAGGGTGGACGTGCGGGGTTGGAAAGGGCTGTTGCTACGAGGTGATAGAGGTGTTTGGGCTTTTTAATCGATGTTGGGCACCAGAGGGAAGGGGCTTTTGATGTAGCTTTGGCGAGAGGTAAGGTGGATTGACAATTTTCAGAAATGAGCGATTGAACTATTATTCTTATCGTTGTTCTTGCAGTTGTTAAAATTGTTTTATACAGGTAACTATTATATCGAAAATTAAACAAAAAAGGAGAAATTGAGAAGAAAGTATTTTTATGGGTGACGAGTCTTTACATGCCCCAAGTTTGATAGAATTTAATGAAATACTTTAAAATTCTGTTAATAAAGCATTCCACTGCAAATTGCCGGATA
Organism: Torymus sinensis; assembly: GCA_030522985.1. Taxonomy (NCBI): domain Eukaryota; kingdom Metazoa; phylum Arthropoda; class Insecta; order Hymenoptera; family Torymidae; genus Torymus; species Torymus sinensis. The sequence goes on from JAPYZP010011891.1 coordinate 10,466, forward strand.
TTGAAAATACTTCATAATTCATCTGTAAATTGCCAAACTGACATATGTAAAACTCTATTCCAGGAAAGAAATTGATGAAATTCGCCTCGGTTCATGACGCGAAATGAAAAATAAAATGAAAGATTAAAAGCTGAAAAATAAAAGTTACAAAACGCCCTTGTGAAAGCGCTAACTATTTCTATTTCACGGCATTGCTGTATAAAAATTTCAAAAGCACTCCAAAAGCTCAAATATAATTTCATCCTAAAAGCCTTTTCTCGAAATTTACTCCAGCCTTCCAAAAATAAAATTGCACTTCAAAACCACGGAAGTAATCAACCCTCTCTCTATCTCTCTCTGTCTCCTTTTCTCCCCAAACACCGTCGTCGACGACCCCTCGACCGCAAAAGAATCCTAATTCCTTACATCCCTCTCCCGCATCCTCCTTCGCAATCATCTCGAGATCCCGGGTCACACGGCGCCACCTGCATCGTCCCGGAAATCCTGCCTCGATCCGCGAAAATTTCGGCCTCTCCAGGAGGTGGGGGGGATCGGATTTATCCGCGCCGAGCGTAAACACACGGCCTAGTCGGGAGTGAGAGAGAGAGAGAGAGAGAGAGAGAGAGAGAGCCAGCAAGAGAGAGCGAGTTCGCGCTTGGCTGTGTGCGCCCCGCTGAATCAGCGCACCCTCGCGACGGAAAGACGCGTGTAAATCTCAATTAATCGCGGGGAGTATGCGTATATATACGCGTGCGGGAGAGAGGGAGAGAGAGCTTCGATCGCGCAATTTCTCTCTAGTAAGCGAGAGAGAGAGAGAGAAAGAGAGAGAGAGAGAGAGAGAGAGAGAGAGAGAGAGAGAGAGAGAGAGAGAGAAGAGTAGTCGAGGGTGCTTGTCGAGAGCCCATTTGCATAAATTGTGATTTTAGGAGAGGAGGCTGGTTGGATGGCTTCTGGATGGCTGCAGAGCTGTAGATTCGTGTAAGTGGGTGAGTTGAGGGTGTTTGTATTGGATGGACAGGGTGAGTATTTGGGTGGTGATGATGGTAGCCTGTTGACTTTGCTGTACATGAATTTTTTTAGTGAATAGCAACAAAATTGGATAACGAGATTTTTCCCTCCAACTACGTCGAAAATCTCTTCGTATTAAGAGCAAAATCAGTCGTGAAAATTGAAAACACAATCAATCATGTTTTATGTTTCAAAAATATTTATTTATAATTTTATAATATTTAAAAAAATATTTTAAACCATTATTAAAAATCGTACATTTTGATACTAGTACGAGAAAGTGATTTTAGCTCTGTGTATGGATGTTTGCGCGTGAGCGAAGCGAACGTTGAACGGTCACACGATTAACATCACCTTCTCGATGGTTTATCGAACAGTATTTTTTGAGATGACGTGTAATAAATAATAATAAACAATAATAAAAAATCTAATAAACTTTGTAACATCGACATCATAACAAAAAATTCTTTATTTCTTGAATTGTTCCATTATCTAATGATTTATGAATCATTTGTGAATTTCTAAGATTTTTGAAGTCTCCGTATACAGTCTACATATATAGTATGTGCAGTATATAGTATATTATAGTGTATACAGTATATATAGTATATATAGTATATAGTAGCATATCTTACAATTATGGATGGAGGTTGTTAGTCTAGGGGGTTAATAAAAAAATTTAGTCTGCTCTGTCGGTAGAGTTGAATGATAATGCTCTGCTGGTAAAGTAGAGTTATATACTCTTCCGGTAAGTTATATGATAATGTAGAGTGCTCTGTCGGTAATGTAGAGTTGGATTATCGACTGTAGATAAGGTAGATTTCGGTTACAGGCTGTTGTATTATTACCCTCCCCTGCAATACCGACCGCCGTCAAGGTAGCGCTCTACCTTACCGACCGAACACCAGGTCAGAGGATAAGTGGGCCCGAACTGCCCTAGCTCACCTTCTTGTATGTATTCAAAACTTCTTATTATGGAGAAAGTATAGAGTGACTTATATGGAACGTCTATAACGCTTTGTTTAATTGTTATAAATGTTTATTTTACTTCTTAAAGTGTGTGTCAATTTGCCCTAACTGCGGGGAAAGTAGACACAAGGTAGTTTTTAAATGAAAATACCGAAACAACTCTATAAACCATATAGCAGTACTTAAATGAAAATACCGAAACAACTCTATAAACCATATAGCAGTACTTTATAAACGTAATATACATGTTTCTGAACTTATCAGTTTTTTATCTAAAGCTTCTCAAGAGTTTCTTATAGGAGATGAGAATAATGATGGATGTGTCCACATGCCCGACGAAACGAAAAAGATATAATTTGATTTTTATTACGGTGATGTGAAATACCGACATAATTTTCAAAAGAATATAACTCACGAAAATACCAATACCAATCATCCTCAAAAAATTGTGAGTATAGTTTTTAAGTATACGGAGTGCTTGACAAGCGTGTTTTTCCAAAAAAATTATGAGTATTTATTTAATTAAATAAAAACCGTACTGTCGGTAAATAGGAATCTGGAATTAACCTAGGTTTTAAACGAAAACGCTAATAGAAACACTCAAAAAATTCCTGCATATAGGGTTTATATGTACGGAGCGCTTGACAGAATTTTTTTTTGCGAGTAGACGCTTGAATATTGATTTAAAAAATATTGAAATTCACGGTTTCACATGGCCTTAAAAATGATCAAATTATCTAAAACAATTAATACATGTTTGAAAAGTCTTTATGGTCCTCTATAATACAGACTATTAATTATTTGTTTCTATTTTATCTTCATACAATAAATAAACTTTAAACAAAATTTAGATATTTTACTCTGGATATATGAAAATACAAAACCTTACATAAATTCTGACTGCCAATCTATCAGACTCTCTCAAAATCTTCGTCACTCTACACAGTGTCTATGACGACTGAGTGGCGGCGCAATACCGTGTTTACACAATAAGTTAACGATAGTGTGTCAACTTACCCACCTACGCAACAAGCCCCGCTCTCCCCTACATATCATCATTGATAAAATTATCACCATTTAAAACATTTGACTTGTGCCCTTATCTAAAGAAGACAAATCAAAGTTGACTGAAATAAGATTTTCCATTCTCCCAACAACAAGAAATATCTACTTATTACACGCGTAAGGAATAAACAAGCAAAAAACCATCTAATTCAATGAATTCTCGATCAAGACCTCACTTCGCTTATATGTAACTACATCAGCATACAGCTAATAACAACACCTCTACGTGATGCTTACGGCAGATTCAAAACGTCATCTAGAACCCCGTCGCCGTAAACACTACACTCGGCACACTTCTGTGCTTCTAATACCCACACGCTCGCAATAACAGCTTTTATATGATACGCGTACCCGTCATCGCCACGTAGAAATAGAGCCATCGTCCTGCACTGCGTGGCGCTCCGTCCCGCGACGATTTGGCCTCTTTAATGCCGCATCAGCGTAATGGATTCGTCCGCAATCCCATCACGAATATCAGAAACGAGAGAAAGAGAAAGAAAGAGAGAGAGAGAGAGAGACTCAACTGTGTGCGTCCGAATGGCCAACGAGAAAGTATATATGACGATGGTACCAGGAAGGTATGGATGGGGCTTAAAATAAGCAGAAAGTTGGATAGCCATCCTCCTCCCTGGGCGCGCTGACGGAAAGTATTGTAATTATGCTAATAGCTTCGGCGCTCTGTGATGTGGTCGCGCGCGCGCGCGCGGGCGGTCAGAAGGAGAAGGAGATAGAGAGCGAGTGAGAGCAAGAGCGGTTTCTCCACTGATCAAACCAACTTTTCCGTCTACTTATTAATATTAGCCCGAGAGAAAGCGCGCGCCGCTCTTCGCGCACTTCTTTTCGCGCTCGGCTGCCGCGCGAGGGCCCTTGGCGCACGCCAAATTTTCCCCGTCCTCGTGGTTTTTCCTTCGCGGAGTTTTCTTCCCCGATGAGATGGCCTCTGAGCAGCAAGTTCGGAAGATTCCTGCAGGCTCTTGGGTTTCTTCCTCTGAAGTTCCGTGCGCGCCGGCGCGAGAGTGCGGCGATAGTTTGCTCGCGGTTCGTCTCACGGCGCGCTTTTGCGTGATTGCGGATGGTGCCGCGTTTATAAAAGGGCAAGAGTACGCGAAAGTATGCATGTGTGTCGAGTTGTGGGCAAACAATCGAACGAAGTTGGAATATTCTTACGGAATATGTGATGTTGATGTTTTTCTTTTTCGAGTGTGTTTCGGTGAAGGGAATTTTAATGGTTATCGCTTTTGATGTTTCAAGAAGGATGGAAATTCAGATTTTGATAAGTATTGTATTTATATGAGTTAGGTATAGATTGAAAATCGAGACAAAAGTGGTGTCTGATTCCTGCGTATGCGGGAATAAAGTAAATTTGCGGTAATAAAGTAACATATTCTCTGATTTTTTACGTTTATGATGAATTTGGTTGAAAAGGAAGAGAGTGGAATTAACTGTATGCCTTCAAACTATTTATAAAGCTTCACATACTGAAACATTACTAATCAAACGTACATCATAGTGTAAATGACCGTATCTTACGTCTTATGTTCACTACGTAATCTTTTATACATTTTGTACATTTTATATAATATTATACATATTATTATATTAACGAAGGGGTAACTCCCGTTTATTCTAAATAAAATAAAAAAAAAATAAAAAATAACAAAATTATAACACTTAAATATAAAATAACTTTTTAAACCTATAAAGTAGCCACAGTGGAGATGGGATTAAAGTGCTATACTATATACTATTATTTCCGACTCCACTATAATAGCCACTTTATTGAACCTAAAAGTATTTTTCGTTTTAGTTTTTTTAAGGAAAACTGGGCTTTCTTTACTCGGGTAGAAAATTTTGTTATACATCAAAGCTTGCTGATGACAAATTACATTATTTTCAACTCAGTTTTCATAGAATTATTCAACGACACAATACACTTTTACAATACCCCAATAAAAACGGCAAATCATCAACTAAATAAAGTATAATACAAATCCACAGTGGGCCACTATAGACACCATGGCCGAACCTCCTTCGAAAAGTAAATTCCCTCGGTGCACTTATTCGCAATGAGATTTCGAAGCCTGCTATAAGTATATACCGCTCTCCGCAGATTGCGCGTCATCGTCGTAAATAAAACGTCGCGCGCGCGCGCGCAGGTTTTATCGGCTCGCCGCACCACCGGCAGAGCCGCCCCTTCCCCGCAAAGCGGTAATATTTCCGTGACGCCATTACACTTAGCCCGGGGATGAGCGCCGCGTAACTGCCGCTGCACGTACACGCGCGGTTAACGCACTGCAGCTGCGGAGGCGAGCAGCCGTGTTAGTAGTAGTATAACGCGCCGGGAGGAGCGCAGCAGCCATGAAATTAGAGGCGCGTTTAGCGAGCCTGCCTGTGTGTGGTGTAAGGCTTCTTTTTTTTAGATGGAGGGTGGGAGGTTGGGGTTTGAGAGGTTGGAGGTTGGAGGTGATAGGTGTTTTTTT
>JAPYZP010011915.1:0-10285 GCA_030522985.1 Torymus sinensis
TACTCTTAAATGCTAGAAGACGTCTCTCCGAAGATCGGTGGTTCAGCGATGGTGGTGTTTTCCTTCTTCGAGATGTCCTCTTCGCGGGTGGGCTCGTAGTACGTGTCGTTGCGTGGAGGAGTGGTGTCCAGTGACTCTCGGAAGAAGTCCCCTGCGGGAGATAATGGCTCCGTTGAAATTGAGCAGGCGCCGGACTCACGATGTCTAGTTGTGGTGCAGAGTCGGTCGTTCCCTGTGGGAAAGAGTGCAGTAGCTAGACTCCCGCCTCCTGTTGCTATGCGCCTCACCGAGAAGAGCATAAAGATGCCAGTAAGGCTCTCCTCCGTAGATAAATTTCCGCGATGTGCGCAGAGCATCTCCATGTGTATCGCCTCGCTCTTATCTTTACGACCCACTCTATCTCATGTCATAATTGCGCGGCTCCCCTGTACTTTATGTTAAAAAGAGGGTGCCGCTATCTCTTTGCTATTTTATGAAGCGGTAACTCTTGGCGAGTTTTGAGGCTACACAGGATGGAGGCTCATGTGTGGGCCTTGACTTTCCTTCTCGAGTGGCTGGTCAGTGTCATCGTAATCTCTCCTTCCCTTTTACGACTTCACGTCACCCTATAAATTTTGAACGTGGGGCACATGTGTTATCGATTTCTCCCCCAAGTCTTACCCAGTGCATTTCGTGCACTCCTCGTCTTAGTTGGCCTTGCTCTTGATTTGTTCAGCTTCCCATGGCGCTCCACTTTCCTTCCGAACGGCTTACTCCTCTATTTTTCTCCTCCGCCTTTCTTCCTGCCCAATTTTTGGTTTTTCTCCATTCCTCTTTCCTGCTCTCACTGTCTCTCTCCTTCTTTATTTTTGTCTCCACTTTTTCTTCGTTCTTCTCTCTTGCCACTTCTCTCTTGCCACTTCTCTATTGCGCATTTTACATGTACGGCTCGTGAATGAGAAATAATTATTTTCGTAAATGGACGAAAAATTCGTCCATTACAAGAAGAAGACTGAAGCCAACACCAAGTGTGCTCGCATTATGAGAACACAAGCTCGAGGTTAGATCCAGGATGATTCATATGCAGCAGTTGCCTTTTAAATTATGTTAGTATATGACATAATATATATGCTTTTGTGCATTATACATGCTTATATGATGCATATTGTATATTTATATGTATACATAAACATACATATCTCACAAACATGCACACACATTAATTTGCGCACACCAGGTACATAAAACTAAATTATATTTTTACACTTTTGTATCGAAATGTTATAAGCCAAGAAATAATTGTATAATTAAAATTTACTTGCTTATAGCATTTCCATGCAAAAAAATGTCATTTTTATCTTAAATACTTATCTTTTTTTTCGCCCTAGGTTGAAAACCTTTTTCTAAGTCTTGTTGTTAATGTGTTGTCTTAACCCCATGTGTCAAGTTCTGCAAGGTCCCACGACCCACAAAACAATATATTTTTTTATATTTTTTTAAAATAAAAATATAATTATGTTTTATATGCCTGGTGTGTGCAAGTTAGTATGCGTATGTGTAGGTGTGTGGAAAATAATGGAAAAATGTCATTCTTTACACGTTTTTTGAGAAGTCCAAGCACCTCCCAATTCAGTCCCATTGTTTAATCAATGACAAGGTACAACTTATCACGCCACTCAGGTACTGCTGGAATTATAATATGCCCTTTCCCTCAAACAGTTTTCCACAGCATCCTTCGCCAACAGCCATCTAAGACCATTTTTACTATTTTAGAAATTGTTTTAGACGTATTAAATGCTAAAAAAGTAACGATCTAGACGTAGAGACGCAGACGCAGAGGCAGACACGTAAAGACAGACACGTAGAGAGTAAGATACGTAGAGACAGAGACAAAGAAGTAGAGACGTAGAGACAGAGAAATAGAGACGGAGACGTAGAGCCATAAATGTCAAGACTGGGACGTAGAAACATAAATTTAGGGACATAGTTTAAAGATAGAGGCGTAGAGACAGAGATTAGGGACAGATACGTAGAGACAGAGAAATAAGAACCGAGACGTCAAGACTGAGAAATAGAGACAGAGACGTCGAGACAGAAAAATAGAATTAGAGAGAGGCAGAGAGGCAGAGAGAGTATGCCTTATGTTGAGGCAGAGACGTACAGAAAAAAAAGTAGAGGAATAGATGGAGAGACAAGGGCATTGAGATAAAGGCATATGGATATAGGCGTAGAGACAGAGAAATAAATACAGAGAAGTAGAGACGAAGACGTGAGGACATATACATAGAGACAGAGACGTAGAGACAGATAAGTGGAGACAGAAATGTAGAGACAGAAAGTAGCGACAGAGACATAGAAATAGAAAGTAGAAACATAAAGTAGAGACAGGAACTAGAGGCAGAGAAGAAGAGACAGAAAGTACAGACAGAGAAGTAGAGATAGAAATTAGAGACAGAAAGTAGAGACAGAGAAGTAGAGATAGAGATTAGAGTCAGACAGAACGAACCACGCTAATTATTGACGTCACGCTCGTCGATCACCCCTAGATTACAATCGAGTTTCTATGGAATATCTCCTGAGCACTCGTGTTTCAATCTTCAAAATCGCGATCCCGCACGACAACAGGCACGACAACGTAAGAGCACGTATCGTCGCCAGTTTCTCATTATTATTTGCTCTGATCAAATTGATCAAATTTCACAATAGTTAGAAGGGCGCGATGCCTTTCCAGCATATTTCTGTTTCTATCTCAAAAATGTTCTTAGCATTGGTACTTTAAACTGCTTTTCTTCTGAATTATTCCATCTAGTTATTAATTAAAAAATAATATTTACGTTCCAAAAATTGGAGGGCTTTAAATTTAAATCAGTGAAAAAGTGGCAATCAAGGTTGCTTACATAAAAATTTGAATTTTTTTCAACAATAGGAGCATTACTTGTAAAACTTTGAGTTTTAGTAAAGAGTGCAACCCGGTTTTAAGTGCATTAATAATATATGAACAATATTACTTCTGAAAAGGTGGAAAATGATAAATTATTATAAAATAAAAGAAAATTAATGAAAGCGTGGAAGAAATTTAGTTACATCACTTCACATTTTAGATCTCAATTGTACATTCATATACAAGTAAATTTCCCAAATAAATGCATTTTATATTATAGCTAGTAGTATTTAAGGCCATGTGAAACCGTGCATTTCAATATTTTTTAAATCAATATTCAAGGGTCTATTAAAAAAAAATGTTGTCCAGCTCTCCGAACACATAAACTCTATATGCAGGAATTTTTTGAGTGATTCTATTGGCGCTTTCGTTGGTTATGTGCGTTTAAGATGTAGGTGAATTGCAGATTCCTAATTACCGAAAGTACAGTTTTCATTTAATTAAATAAATTCTCATCGTTTTTTTTGGAAAAACCCGTTTGTCAAGCGCTCCGTATAAGTTAATACTATATTCAAATTTTTGTTTGTATGATTCTAATGGTATGTTCGTGAGATATCCATGTTTGAAAATAATGTTGGTATTTCACATCACTTTGAAACTAAAATATATTTTGATTTTGATTTATTATATAATAAAATATTTTCAGATATTCAAGAGTTTTATGAAATAATTCTGTTAGATGAAATTAAAGTGAATAGCATTATTACCATAAGTAATCAAGAATCATTTAATCCATGGAAAATTAGTAAACCAGCTTGTTTAAACTCCACGTTTCCTAACATCTACGATACTACTCCTAATGTAAGTTAAAATTTTAGTAAGCTCTTTATTATTATTTTACATGAAAACCATCTAAATTGAATTGAGATTGAGACGCGTTAAAATTTCAACTCGTTATGTAACCTCTTCCTGTGCGCATTATCTTCTGCAAGGAAAATTTTTTTTGCCACATCTATTGTCAAAGAGCTCTCATGAAATATATATTGAGTATAAATATCAGAAAAAAATGTTTTTACAATTACATTTATGCATGTCCACATCTGTGGACACTGGTCTAATGTGAAAAAATTTGTTAAAATAAAAAAATCTATTGAAAATTATTTTTATTTATTTCTTTATTAAACAAAGTTATGTTAAATTATTATCAATTATAAATTATATAAATTTGAACAAATAAAAAACATATTTTCAATATCTGAAAATATACATTTTTATTATTAAGCATGGACATTTTCCATACTTTGTGGGTAAACCGGTCATGGCAGTTATTACATTTATATCTCTTCATTTTTTTTACAAGAGGATTCATGACATATACTAGCATTTTTACTATTTACATTTTGTGGATAATCTCCAATAATCATCGTCTCTAACATCAGAAATCATTTTTTATACGACTTTCTAAGGGTTTTTAAGTTGAACTTTGGGTGTTTCGTTATTTAAAGGCCGTCCTCTTTTTTCGTAGTTTTTGTACATATGTAATTGATGACTTCTTTGTCCATTTACAGGAACAATTATTTTTAACTCATGGTCCTACACTTAAAAAGAATATATGTAAACATTAAAAAAGATGCAATAGGGAAGAGAGAAGAAAGAAAATCAACAGAGGAAATACAGAAGGAGATAGAGGCAGCATGAAAGAGAATGAGGAAGGGAGGAAAACAAAAAATGGGCAGGAAGAGAGACGAAGAAAAAATAGAGAAACAAGCGGATTAACACCACTGCACCGCACGTTCCAAATTTATGGGATGACGAGCCGCAATAAAGAAGCAAAAAGAAGAGCAATAGGGCCGACATTTGACCGTGCACACAGGCGGTTTTTATCTACGGATGCAGGGAAGGACTGACTGAGCTAGAAAAATCAAGGCCCCATTATGCCTATACTGTGTAGCCTTTAGTGTAAAAAAAAAGGAAAGTCGTTGACGCAGGGGAGCTGCGGAAATATCACATGGCACCAGGACGGGGGAAGGGTCAGCGAGATGCCCTCTTAACATAAAAATTAATGAGATAAACGTAAATATATTCTGCACGTAGTATCGTGGAATTTTCTCTGGTGGGAGCATTTTTAAGAAGAGGACACTTCACATTTTTATGTTTTCCTCCAATAAGGGGGTCATAGACCTAAAATATGTCAAAAAATTATTTTTTTTCATTTGATTTTTTAATTATATATGTTATTCTGGACCTAAAAAAGTGTGAATCATAAATAAAAAAAATTATTTATGTTCATTATAGCTTCAGAAGATAGCCTCCTATAAAATGACGAAAAACTTTATTTTCATTTATTATCTATTTAATATTAAAATAACCTACACTTTAATTTAAATTCCAAATTCGCAATAGAATCGTTTTTGAACGTAAATTTCGACTACTTCACTTGAAATGTACCAGCCCATTTTTTACTGTAGCATACTAACGTTGTTGTGCCATAACCATAAACTATAATACCTATACATAATATAGACTGCTAACATCAATGTTTATACAGCTGACATCACATAAGCATTGCGATTTTGAACTTCTTTATACGACATTTCTTAAGTAATTTTAAACTTTTTGAACGCTTGACTTGATTTAAAAGTGATGGTTTACTATATTATATTTAAATACATCTACTAATTAGTGTGTGAAAATATTGAATACAGGTGGATAGTGAGTGTTTTGTTAAAGTTGAAAATAACTTGAAAATGGTACCGTAGTGTCAACACCCTCTATAAATATAAATATATTCATATCAAGATTCTATTTAATTAAAGAAAAGAGAGATACATGTAAGCGAAAGAATATAAAAACATTCACTTTGGTCAAAAAGTTTTGGGGTAGATCATCACTTCTATAACTCGCTATGATAAAATTAACTTTATATTTTCTCAAGAAGTTATGCATTATTCTAATATCCACCACATAGCTACAGATTTCATATAATACGTCAAACATAATAGGGAAATAATAGACTTAGACAATGGTCATACCAGTGATTTAGAAATATATTGACCAATTATAAGTTTTGATTGAGATTTTGGATTCTACGATACGCAACATTTTTGTGTTAGAATACTCTTCATTCATCTTAGTATTTAACTTAATATTATATTTGAGTACAATGCGTTGGAAATTGATTTAACAGTAAGGTTGGAACACAACCCAAGAGATGGCATTGCTGAGATAGAACAGATCTCAAGCTAAGGTAAATATTTTTATGATTTATATTGCAATATTATCGATTAGGACTCTGGAGTCAATTTTTGCTTAATTCATTATTGTTCTTCTTGATTTCAGTTACAGACAATCAGATAATATTCTATATCTAAAAAAAATAAAATATTACTTTAAGTGGGTTTGAAAAGATATTTTATAAACAGTAATTGTTACAGGTTAATATGTATGTGTTTCGAATTAGTAAGCAATATATTTTTTTGTAAAATTAAATTATATTCTACACCAGAGACATATTTTTAATGTTTCAGGAAGGAGAACAAAATTGGCACTAAGGGTTTCAATATTTTTCAAGTTTTATTGAATTTTCATATAACAGGGTTTTTTTAGAAAATATTGTTTTTAAGACTTTGGTGTAGCTTTTAAAAGCAAGTACTCGACCTATTATCATAAGACAAGGTCTAAAACACTTTAAATCCATCCAGTTTCCTACCTAAGAGTTGGATATCTAACATTTTTGGAAACTAATATTTTTGAAATTAGTAAAAAAATATTTGTTTCAAGAATCTTGATATTTGCAACTCCTAGGTAGAAAACTGGATGGATTTCGAGTATTTTAGGCCTTGTCCCATGAACATTTTTCGAGTACTTGCATTTAAAAGCTACGCCAAAGGACAAATCTTGACAATGCAATATTTCTTAGTAAAATAGGTCTACAGATTGTACCTCGGGCCATTTTATCAGAAATTGTGCCTACTTATGATATACTATTAGTATATGTGACTAATTATATTTTATTTTTTCAGGTGGTTTTGGCCTCAAAGGTCTATAGGTCTATGACCTCCTTAAGTGAACATGAGAAAACGTATGGCAATGGAAGGTTGGAGTCAGCCCCCTGCACCTTTCCTAAATCAAGTTTTCTCTAAAACAAAGGGATTTTCGCACTCCAAATAGGACCAGCAAGTGGGCCTGATTACACAGTAATTTTCAGGATTTCTGCGAGGGCGAAGCTCTGCCCGATGAACAACCAACGATAAGACACTGCCCCACGGCGAAGTGCTGCCCGTGTCACGCCCGACTTTGAATCTAACTCTATTTTGGCCACCACGGCGACTCCGACTCTGCACCACGGCAAAGCATTGCCCGCACTACCGCTCACCTATCTTAGAGTGACGATTACCTCCCAGAGTGAATCCCTGCGGAGAACTGCCGACAAGGAGCTCAACGCTTCTGCACAGCGCTTCCTGCTGCGAGGTCACCCGTCACGGAGGAACAACACCATCGCCACCTGAACGACTGATCCATCGTGAGAATGATCTGCAGATAGCCAGTGGACTGTTTTATTAGTTAGAAAAGTATAGACTTTTGTAAATCTCTAAATTGACTTTTGTAAAACTCTAAAAAAGAATAAAATATAAACTTTTCCAACACAATTTTTTTTTTCGTGTAATAATCAAATATATGATGATGGATAATTCATAATGGCACTTTTTAAAAATTCTGTCAACATTGTAGTGCATAATTAAAATCTCTGTTTTTTCTCCAGTTTATCAAATTTACTACGGTTTTCTCGTCTATGAAAATTTCATTTTTATTTGATGTTTTTACCTCAAATTTATTTTGCCGCGATCTTCTTTGAACCTCATCCAATTATTTTCTGTCATTTAAATTAAACTGTCTGATTTTTTCCACTGTCAAGTTCTCCAGATTTCTCATCATTTCATTTGTCCTTGTATTTTCTTTTTGGTGCGCTTCAAAATTTTTATAGAGCCCTTCCAATTTCTTTTCTGTAGACAATGTATCATCAGTATAAATATCAGTGCTATTAGATAACGGGTTACTAAACGCGTCAATTTTCCGGTTCATATGCGTAACAACTTTTGGATTTAAGTAAGTCCTGACATTCGATTTAATACGTAAACTAGACTTACCCAATGTATCCACACGTCCAGTTAAATTTGCATTCTTCTCTTCCAACGTCTGAACCTCTTCCAATTTTTCCACCTCGTCGACTTTCTCTTCCTCATCGATCGATTTGCTCTCGTCAAATTTTCAAGGTCCAATTTTTCGTGCAATAGGTCAGATCAGTATTTGATTCGTCGGCTCCTTTTATTTTCGCTTTAAGCGCGACGAGCTGTTCCTCCGTAATGCTTCATTTATGAATCAAGTACTTATCTACCGTTGAGGCAGTAAGAGTTAGCACATTCCTGCTGGTTGTAATGACTTACACTTGGCCTGGATACAACTCGAATAAATCAAATTGCTCGTCAATTGTCCGGAGCAGCATATCGAGGTTCAGTGAAGCTGTATGATTTTCCATTTTAATTGGCTCTTGCTAAACGTACGTCAGATGTAAAGTATATTAATTCAGAGTATAAATTCCAAAACACCTCGGTGTGATGTTTGTTTTGTTTTGATATCTGTATCTGACTAGAGAAATTATATTCCATTATATATGTATATACTTTGTGTACATAAAACTGACGTACAAATAGCAGAGGCGATTTTAATTACTGATTTTTCGAGCTAGTTTTCTCATAGAATAATTTTTACATCAATATTTACTTTTATTATTCTAATTCAATTATTTATACATGTACATTTTTATATATATTTATAGTGCACTTAAGGTAGACAATATGAAATTTCTGGTTTCTGGGAGTTTTCAAAATTTTGTTAAACATTTCAAAAATTTCCATTTAAGCATGCGCTTCCAAAATATCGCTTTCAATTTTAAAATTTTGTATTTACAGAAAATTGTCTACCTTTTTATAAAAATTATCTTTTTTTTCATGATTCCATTTGAAGTTATTTCACTCCAATATATCGCATCAAGATTATTTTTCTCTTCGATACACAAGTCCAAATTATTTCACTTCAATATATGAGTACTCATTCACATCTAGCTTCTCGATTAGTATTACACCCCCAGAATTATATATGTTATCTGTTAAAAAAGAATTCAATAAAATTCAATCTTTAGTCAAAACTCCGGTATTCACCCACGCGAATCGCTTCTACCGGCAAGCGTCCTATATACACGGTATATAGTAAGCCGCTCAGACGACACGTTTGTTCGGCTCAGTATAGATTAGCTATATGTTCACACTCGTACAAAAACAAAACTAATTAAGATTAGTACGTGTGCTATCAAGCGACTCTAGCTCGCAAGTGACAGCGCAAGCGCCGGCGCTCGGCAGGGCGCAAAAGGCGTAGCGGTGGGGGAAGGGGAGAGAGAGCGTGCAGCGCAGCAGCACACAGCGAGCTGTGTTCACGTCCCTTTTCCCAACAAAATAACTAATAAAACATTTAAGGATAAATTCCTTACACTTCAAGACTTAACAGAGGCTCCGGTATGAATCGAACAATCTTTCACTAGACTATTTAAAAATAAAAAAATAAAATAACTGTTTTCCGAAATTTAACAGTGGTTCCGGTACGAATCGAACGAAATTTCGCTAGGTCAGCTAAATCAAACTATAAACGTTTGAAGGTATTGAAATATTCTTATATAAATATAACTAATGTAGAATAAGTCCGAGCTCCACATTTAGCAGTAAGTGGTTGGGGCGATTCATTGTAGCATGAATTGCCAAAACTACCGAAAAGTAGTTATTAACAAAGGACCTATCAAATGATAATTACAAGAATAAGAATAGATTTTCTACAAAAGAAATGATTTTTTTTTTACAAACATCTGATATGAGAAAATGAAATACAAATACAGTCTAACACAAATTAGACAATTGAAATCGTAATACATATCAAACGGCAGGGCAGCGCCCTGCTTGGCGAATTTAAGAAACGAACTGACGGATGAGTAAGCGGGGCAACGACACCGACGCACAGTGGGACGAAACCCCAAAAAAGTGATAAAAATTCTGATTCCACTGGATTTTGGAAAAAAGTTGAAAACAATAATTTTACCGTATTCTTCTTGACTCGTACTATAAGTCACCACGGTTTTTCAATATATAAATTCGATATATAACATCGACATCAATGTACAAAAAATATATCAAAAAAATACATATCGTTTAGAGTCTATGATCTGAACTTATAACTACATACATATATATTTAGAATATCTACACACACACACACACATCCGTGTGTGTGTGTGTGTTTTTTTTTTGTCGGGGGAGGAGGGGAAATCTTCGAAAGACGTTGTGCCGGATTCCCCTCAGCATTGAATAGCCGAGGAACCTA
>JAPYZP010011930.1:0-11976 GCA_030522985.1 Torymus sinensis
TCAAAATTTGCTCACGGACGTTAAGTTTGAACATTTTTAAATAAAAATTTCAAAAGGGTTTTACTTATAATTCATTTTTAAACCACTTAATTAAATAACGAAAGTTACAATTTCCTTATTCGTTCCTTCACTGGTGCAGTCACCCTACGCAAGTTTTAAAATTTTTTGAGATATTTTTCAAACTTTGATATTTTGAAAAATGTCGTGTAATTCTTTGAAACATTTTGTTAATCTGTTTTTTTCATGTTGGCTGACCTATTGAGAACAGGTAGATTGTTTAACTTATCATTCTACTATATTAATACCTAATTAACACATTATTTTGTATGTATAAAAGTTTTTGCATATTGCCACAGAAAATCTGAGGAAGTCTAATAAAACCTCCATTTATACATTTTGGGTAATAAATATAGTTTTTAGCTGATTATAGCTTATTTTCTGTTCAATGTCACATTTTCATACGCGATTCTTTTATATATTATTGATATCATTATTTACTCAACGATTTATTATCAGTGAAACTATCACAGGCACGTGGCCAACTTACCTCGCTTTTGGGGCAGGTTGACCGAAAATCGTTCAATTCGAAACTTGTTTCTACCTTTTTTTGTCATCAATTTACAAATTTGAAAAAAATCATGAAGATGCTCTATATCAAGTACTTTCATGAACTAAAATAGTTCTTTTAATTTACTAATACTATTTTGCAGAAAAAAATAAAATGTGGGAAGTCGGCCAACTAGCCCCGGTCTCCCCTACTTAAAAATTACTATGGGAGTATCATTTTTGTATTTATTTTTAATCAAACAGATTATTGGTTCAAATTAAAAAAAAAAGTTTTTTAATCTGTTGAATATTTCAAAAAATAAAAAAAAAATTTTTCAATACTCATTCTAAATATCCTATAAATTGAAAAATATACACCGAATTTGTACAATTAATGTCAATTTGCTATGAATACGATTTTTATTGGTATGCGATTTTAAACTATATTGACATTCAAATTATTTCTTAAAAAACACACGTAAATGTACTACTGATAAAATCCATTGATTAACTCGGCCATTGATCCTCCAAACATAATCTTTGAACCTTATAATAAAATACAGTCGCCAAAAGAAAAATTTTCATTCGATGAACAAACAAAAATCTGCGTTTGAAAAAATGCCTATACGAGCGTAAACATCACCGGGCCGCGTTCAATGGGAAAGCGATTCTCCATTCAGCGTCGAAGGTTTTTTTTTTTCATACCACGCGCAAAATGCTGCGCGCATCTATATATATCCGTAACTTGTTGATCCGGGAGCTTTGTTTGCAGGGCTTTGGAGCAACGCCGCCGAGAGCGAACTTCAAAGTTTCGCCCCGAACAATGCGATTTCGAACATATTGCCCGGTATCCGGGCTATTCTGATTTAAATTTCCGCGCCTTTCATTTATCACCGCAAAAGCTTGCCCAACTTTGCCGCGCCCGCCGCTCAATGGGAAATAATGATAGCTCTCTTCCGCGAGCAGTGCTTTTGCGCGCTCGGCTCTCTCTCTCTCTCTCTCTCTCTCTCTCTCTCTCTCTCTCTCTCTCTCTCTGTGTATATTATTTCATACCTTCGTGGTATTATGAAGTGCTGTAATAAGCCAGCCGTTGCGTAAAGCGATATTTTAAAGTGGATCGAACTTTAAACATCATCCGCCAACGCATATCGTTCAATGAAACGGATAAATGTTCTCCTTTTTACTCTAAAATTTTTAGTTTTCATGGAATAATATCGGAATTTCGTAAAATAAGTATACCATAGCGGAAGGTATTGGCATTACTTAAGAAAATTACGAAATTTGCGTATACGGATTTTTATATTATTGACTAACACCTAAATAAGATGGAACAAAATAATTGATGTACATACTACCTAAAACGAAAAACTGTTTAATAACATTATATTTTCCAATTTATAAAAAAAAAACTATGGAAAATCAATCCAGAGATTGTACAAGCTAAATTTAAAAATACAATTAAATATTATAAACGTCACTTTAGAAATACAATACGTTATACCATAACTATATAACGAAAATTTAAAATCAAACATACGTTCCATTATGTTCACTTAAATATCGAACAGACAGACAGACACAATGACCCGGATCGCAACATTTCAACGTTCCAACCCAACCTACATAAAATCGTCCTAAACTACCCTAATCCATTTCGAAATGACCGGTCAATCCAGCGCCCACAAAAGGCACAAACGCGACGTCCAGCATCTGGCAACCGCCACCGCCGTCGAAAAGCCATCGTCTCTCTTCTATCCAAACATCCAGTAAAATAAATCCACCCCCCAATTATCGCTGAGCCACGAGCGCCTCAATGGGATGGCATCTATCCCTCAGCGATGCGCGCCCCCCGCGCCGAAAAAGAGGCCCTCTCGAAAAAATGATGGCGCGTGGCAAATCGAGAGAGATATAAAGAGAGAGAGGGAGGGAGGAAAAAGATGCCTTGAAAACTCAACGACGCCTCGTTAGCCCCAAATGTCGAGAGAGAGATGCGCGCATTGTCCGGTAACGAGCTCATCCTCCTGTGTATGGGCGCACGCGCACGCTTATAGGAGCCACATAGATATGTATGTGTATAGAATGAAGACTTTTCGGGGCACGCTCGCTTTAAAGTGAAAAGCTAATGACTTGTGACCGTGGGGTAGTAGCCGCCGCCGCCGCCACTGTGCCATTGTTGACCAACATGGTCACGCATCGCCGGGGGTGAGATGCTGTGCTCTCCCTCTCTCCTTCTATTATCCGCAGGGGAGAGAGCGAGCCGCGCTGCTTGATTTATGCCGGGCGTTGCGTCATTCTTCCCACCCCCGCTCGCGCGCGCGTCTCTTCGACGATTAATCTACTTTAGTTGGACGAATGCGCGCCACCGGGGAGATGCGCCATTTGTGTGTCTCTCTCTCTCTCTCTCTGTGTATATACAAACGCGTGTATAGCACTTTGCGACGATATTGGAGTTTTATAGGCGCGCCGTTTGAGTGGTTTGGAAGTGGAATCATTGTTCGGCCCTGCGTGCGCGCGTCATTTATTCCGTTATTTATATGTATTTGGACGGATGTGTGGGTGCGCGCAAATGAAAGTGTCGCTGGAAAAGGCAAATATTTTGTTGTATATGCTCGCGTGTGCCGTATATGTAGAGGTATTGTCTCGGCGAAGTGTCGTTTACGATGAGTTGGATTGGATACATCTGTTACGTGATTCGGAACTTCTATTGTTATTAAATTATCGTTTATATGATATCATTGTCTTTTTTATATAATTCATCAGATTTTGTATACCTACTATACATAAAATCTAAATAAGATATTTACTTGAGAAATAAAAAAGTAATATTTTGTTTCATTTCTTAGGTCAACACTTTTTTTAAATAAAAGAATGAAAATATTACTTTTGACTTCGGAGTCATGCAAGAGCAACTTCGTTAACTTAATTATTCAATTATATCAAAGTAATAGTAAAAAATTGCCTAAATATGCACTAATTAATCGCCAGCTTTCCTTTCCACCCAACCTCTACCGATATACGTTACAAAATTTGCTATCTCCTATTATACGCTCTACCCCCCAGAATAACAATTAACTACCGGCCGGCCAAATTCCCATATATACCTCCGCCGAAATTTTCGTCGGCCCCATTAATTCTCGATCCCTCAAAAAATCGAGCATTATCCAGCCATAACCATGCATCATCCTTCCCGTTCGCGAGCGCTCCCTAGACCTGCACACCACCCCTTTTTACGTGCAGCCCTCTTCGCGTATAAATGCACATCGATTATTTACTCCCGTAATCGGCAGTCGCGATCGGTCCCCGCTTAACGTATGCGTCCGTTTCTTCTTCTTCTTCTTCCTCCTCCTCCTCAAGGAGACAACAATACCCGCGCCTGTGCACATGTGTATTCAGACACACCCACACACACACACACACACACACACACACACTCGGGGTAATAAAACGCCGGCGAAATGCAACGCCGCGCACATGCATGCGTATGCAAAGCGCGCGCGCCCGGTAGTCGCTCGGCGAATTATCAAATCGCAATTTATCTGGCGATTGGCCGCGTGCGCGCCGGACGGAGGAAGAAGAAGAAGAGCAGCGGCAGCGACGGTGGCGGCACGAGAAAAAAGGTATACGTACCTATATATACAGAGAGAGAGAGTGGAGAGAGGGCCACCCAGCTAGTCGGAGCCTTGTTTCGGCGGCGCCACGGCGCTCGATATTCAAACTAATAAATTACGCTCGCTCTGGCCCTGTTCTCGATCTCTCTCTCTCTATACCTCTCTTCCTCTATCTTTCGTCGGGCCAGACGCCGGGCGAGATCGCGTGTATTATGAATCATCTAAAACAATGGAATGCAGACGAAGATGGCGCCCGTGGGAGGGAAGGAGAAAGTGGATTACGTGCGGGGAGACGAGAGAGGCCAGCAGCTCACCATCGCGGTGATCGCCGAGTGAGTTAGGCAGTCGATCGGCTCGGTGTATTGATGAGCTGGGGAGTCGAGAGTTTTATGGGATAGATTTAGAGGTGGATGGCATTAGATACGCATTGAGAGGTAGCTTCGAAGCCAAAAGGATTGGCTATATTTTCAATATTCGTATCGACATGACATGTACTACATTGTAGTGTAATAATAAAATATCAAGGTATTATACCAAATTTCATTTCAAATCCAAACTTTTATATTTTCTAAACATAATTCAAACTTTTAATTGATATTTCATTCTATCTTTGAAACAATGAAAATGAAGTATATATACATTACCAAAATCTTGTACCACACTCGCAGGCTTACATTCGTTATTTGGTAGGATTTTCTTATTATATGCGCTAATAATTCTGCGAATACTCTTTTCATAATTGCTACTTGAACCATGATCCCAATTATCCCTAATACAAAATTTCAACAAAAAATGACTCCGCTCGAATATATCAACAGCTTTGATTAACCATACAATCAACATTTTCACCAGCGACAAAGAATTTCCCTCGCGTATTCATTAACGCTCGCCGTAATTACACCAACCACACCGAACTTCATTCCAGCAGCTATGAGGCACGCTCGTCGACTGCAACATCAGCGTAAATCTCGCGACACGCACGCACCATTGCACGAAAAAGGAAAACTTGTCGCGCGACATAATCAAGCTCTGCGGGTCTCGCACACGCGCCGCGACAGTAATGATCCGCTCATATACACGCCTACGATGCTTTTCTTGTACAAGACCACGAACAAAAAAAAACGAACACTCGCACGTACTACACACGCGGGCAATCGTGAAAGCGCGCATACACAGCACGCGACTCGCTGTTGACGCGATTTAGCCTCTCGTACGCGGCACGTACGCGAGCGGCGAAGATTCGTATCTTCTAGGAACTCGTTCGTGCGTACGCGCGTTGAGAGAAAAGGATAAAGTTGAGAGTTTCATTGAACGAAGGAAGTATAAGAGTGTACTTAATGTGGCGGTTTGTTGGACGAAGTTTACTGAGTTTTGAGAAAAATACATGTGAATATGGGAAACGGTTGGCGTTTAAGAAATTGTCGTGGAAAAGTTGGGTTCAATTTTGTAATCAATAGTTATCAATAGTATTTTTATTGTTAATGTATACATTGGCTGATTATTGAAATACTAACTTTTGATAGTACACAATTTTGTTGTAGTTCAGGTAAATGAGAGGTATTACATGTAAGTTATTTGTGTTATAACAAAATTTGTATTTTAATTTTTTTATTTTCTGCGCTATTTATTAGGGTAGATGTACCGGTTCTGGCCATCTTAAGGATTCTTTTTTCACCGGTTCTGGCCACCTAAAAATCCATTTAAGAAACTGGATATGTGGCCAAAAAAACCGGTACGTCTACCCTATAACAGGAAATAAGAAAAGGTGTTATAAAAGTGAGAATAATATGTCCCTTAGACTATCGCGAGTCCATCTTTAAATCAAGTTTCTTAAAAATCTAGATTTTTATCAAATTCTTGAAATCGTTTCTCGGAAGCAAGCAATGTAGAGCATTCATAAATTCTTCGTTTTTGTTTTCACAGTTTCAACGATAAGTACTTACCACTTCCGGTGTGTATCTCAAAATGGTTTCCATTTGAGTAATATAATCAACTGAAAATATTTAAATAAAAATACTTAATATATAAAACCTGTATGCACACTAAGTTTCTAATTTCATACAAACCATATAGTTAAATTATAAATCTAATTATAATCAAATAATTAGTTCTTCAAAGTCCAAATATTTTCGTACCGAAACTCCGAACCAAAATTTTTCGCCACTGAAGAATCAGACGACACATTTTATTCTTTTCGAGAAAGGCCATATAAGCCGCACGCACGCGCACAAAATCGTAAAAATTCCCTCGCGTCGCGCGTGCGCCCAGGTCGTATAATATTCGTTTATATAGCGGACGGCCGAGGTCAGCGGCGACTGGGCATGAATGAAAACTAGAGGAGAGCGCGAGCGCATACACACGCGCCGGCGATCTTTAAAGCGCGCGGGCCTCTCAATGGGACGAGCATATGTATATATATATTACGTTTCGGGGCGTCACGTGCGTGCCCCGTTGTTTTGTGTGCGAGCTGCCCGGTATGACAGTTTGCCTTTCTCATTGTCTCTCGTCTATTTTCGGTTTCTTGCGGGTTTGTATAGTGTCAAATTTAAAGCGACTCTAACAGTACGGTTGTTTGGTATTGTGGGGACTAGTGTCTAGCGTTAGAAAAATGAATTATTATTTCAATTTGTAATCGATTTATCTATTTATATAACAAAAATTGCTGAGTGAATGGTGAACATTCGACAAAATTTTAAGGCATTACTTGGGTGCACTAAAAATGCAAACCAATCTTTATACTTTTTTTTATCTACAAAATTCCTTTATAGAAAAATCATTTACTTTATAATATTTCAAAATAACCTCTACTTTTTTACCTAAAAATTTTAATTTTTTCAAAAAGATTTCTAATTTTAGATAGAAACTCTAAGCTTCCTGTTCACGCCCATCCCTTCTTCCTTCAAACCATACTTCGTTCTCATCACATCTCCCTCTCTCCCTCTCTTTCTTCCTGCCGAGTAAACAATTTAATCTCTTGACTCCAATTCTCTCACCTCCTACCTTCTCCTCTCATTCTCTCTTCCGAGAGCATTGCACCGGATTTGGCTTGCGTGCCGAGCAACGAATCATCGCGCGCATGTCCGAAAGTGTGGGAATATCGGTGGGCGACGGAGAGATTTTGCGCGCCGCCGCGGGAATGCGAATCAGACGTTACCACAACGGCGACGCCGCGCTAATTTCGCTGGATTTCATTATTTATCCCCGTCCCTTTTGCTCTCTGGCAGATTTACGCATTACTTCGAGGGAGTGTCTTCATTTCGTCTGAAATATCGCGATGTACTGTGCTCGGAGGTGAAATGTTTGAGGTCTGAGACGAGACTGGAATTTTCTTCGTTTGTATGATTTTGTTGAAGAATATGCCCATGACATTGTTAACTTAGTTTTAAAAAATATTGGAGTCTGTACAGCAATAGGTTAGTTGCAGGTACTCATATTACAGATACGTGTCTAGTCATATTAGATACTTTAAAAAAAAAAAAAACCAAATTTAATGATAATGTGCAAAGAAATAATATATGTAAATTAATACAACATCTTAAAGATGAAAATATCTTACAGGAAAACATCAATAAATAGCATTATCAAAGATGTTTTGGATAGCTATCCGATGTCAACCGTCAATAAAATAGTAGGTACAAATTGCAAACGCCAATAAATTTCAAAAATACATTTAGTTATGTAAAATCTGCACCTTTACGAATTAATGAGTCAAAAAATATATATTTTGCTTATTTCCCAACAAGGGAAACGTTAGCTGCCATGTTTCAAGATAACTCCATGAAAAATCATTTTATTCATACATTAGTTAATCATCCAGAAGAAATTCATCGGGATTTTACATATGGTACCGTTTATAAAGAAAAAACATTTATCAAAGAAAATCCAAACGCTTTGAAATTGATCTTGTATTAAGATTCATTTGAAATAATGAATCCGATTGGACTAACTAAAAAGAAAAAAATTTTAACACTACACTTAACGATTGGTTAGCTAAAAAAACAAAATATTAATAGTGTACTTAACGATTGAAAATATTCCTGATCATCTACGCAGTTACATAAACTCTGCTCATAAGAAGGTTTATGGTCCGATTGTTGATGACGTGAGAAAATTAGAAGAGGGTAGTGAAATCAATGGAAATATTGTTAAGAGATTCATTAGCATACACCAGTACCAACGATTTAGGCAGCCATGCTTTAGAAGGATTTATAGAAAATTTTTCTAGCACAAATATATATGTAGATATTGTTTAGCTACAAGCAGAGAAATTTCATACTGATGGAGGATGTTGTAAAATTTATCCACCTCGAACAATTGTATCTTACAATGAAGCCTTGAAAAAAATAATCATTATTTGATGCACTATCCAAACTTGATATTAAAACTTAGACCATTGATTAAAGTATGGTCAAAGGACAATGAGATTCGAAAGCAAAGAACAGGAAATACCCTTACTATACGTCAAGAAGGTTACCAATGTGGTTTCATCTTTGGTAAAATATGTTTGTTTCTGGGTAATGAAGCTAATATTTATGTTGTATTAGATGTCGTGGAATGAATTTGTTCCATACGTAGCAGCACTCTCCTTTTTCGACAGATTGTCTAAATCTTTTTTAACCTCTTCTGATTTCCCGGACATCAGGATTTCGGCTTTCTCCTGTGGAAGATTTTAGAGCAGGTCAATTAAGACAGTAGTAGAAGGTGGTGGAAGGGCCTCGACTAGCCCTATAATGAAGTCCTGTTCGTCTTGCCTAGATAAATGAGTTTTGATATCATTTATTTTATAGTCATCAAACTTCATATTCAGAATCTACTTGGGTCCATCCTCCAGCTCCCACTTCATGTTCGGAGGAATCATGCCACTTGTCAATTAATGTTATAGTCTTATTCAGTATACTGCACCTACTACAACAACTCCACTCATTTGGAACCATTAAAGGATATCTATCAAACTACAGCTTATACAATTACTGAACGACGAACGACAGTGTCTAGATGTGTGGGAAAGAGTAATGTTTGTTTTTGAGAAAGTATCCATTCTTGCAACAGTCCCAAAAGTGACCAAAATTCTCATAGGCACTGGGCAAGCCAAATCTGGGAATCCATCTAGTAGAACTCTTGATGACTTGATTGTGCTGTATTGGAGTGGTCTCAATCAATAAAGACATCTCAGATAATAGATGGAATGCAAGATAAAAGAAAAACTAGAGTGCAAGTAACATGCAGGACTCTGACTCCCAATCATCCAGTAAATCCAGGGAGCAGCAACTAGACTCATTAGCTAGTGTTTTTGATTAAATCAAAAATTTAGAAGCAGATGATCCTATGACAGATACTCGTAATATCTTAAAAGGAGTAGATCACAGACTGATGTCCCTTCTATCTAAAGTGAGGTCAGCCCTCCGTTCCGTTAGTTCGATCGTTAGTTCCGTTAGTTCCGTTAAATATTTCGTTTATTTAAAAAAAAATAATCTGCATAAAATCATAATGGTGATAATTTCTTGTATTTTATTTTCTATAAAATTCTTGTATAATATTTTAGAGCTTCCATTTAATGTAAAAGTTCTAAAATAATCAAAATTAAATTCTCAATTTTTATTTTTATTGCGCTTATTTGTTATTTACTCTTCAAATTCAATGTAAATATATGAAATAATTTGTACATATTTCTTAAATTTAAATGAAAACAACATAATTAAATTTAATGTACATATACGTTAAATTTCATTGATATACCATGAAATTATAGTATTTCACGTCGTGCTACATCAATGTTAATTCATGAACCTTTTGCAGAAATCACCTTTTTAAAAGAAATATCTTCTTATAAAAAAAATTATCTTGAAATAAATACTTGCAATGCCATTCAATCAATCTTAATTAAAACTTCAATTTAAATCCTTAAAATGGTACAACCATTAATAAAAGTACTAGATAGTACCTACATTAGATTAATGATACTAGATCAATTTTTATTCCACGTCTAATCTTAATCACTTTGGAGGGGTTCATTGACAGCTTTCCCGATAGTAATTGATTTAATTGAAAATTATCATTTATCTTCACAAATCATTCACTCATTTCGATATCAGGAAAAATAAAACAAAACCTTTATTCCATTCCGGTATAGGAAACTACATATTATACGCAATAATTGATGACCAAACGAAGTGGCTTAAGCTAACATAACGCTCTGCTCCGAAATGTAAAAAAAAAAACTGAAAAAAAAATTTCGGAGCACACAAAAGTGATCTTTGCTCCAAAACAATACGTCGCCAAAGTAAACTTCGATGCACTTCCACAAACTGCCACTCTCTTTAATAGACCGGCTGCGAAGCACATTTCCCGACAAGCACATCCCCGCGCATCGTCATCATCATCACTTCTCATCGCCGCAGCCCTCAATAACCTACTGCAGCACGGCAGCATTATACCACGGAGCGCGACGACAGTGCAGGAGCGAATTGAACCGCGCCATGTAGAACGCGCGCGGTTCTCTCCTCCTTCGCGTATATATCAAAGCGGCCGCGCGCGTCCCAGAGAATATACCCATCAACACTTCCGCTCACTGTACCCACCTACCAATCCCATCTGCACACGTATATATACTTTTACTCCCCCGCAGCAGCGGCTTCGACGAAGAGCTCAAAGAGTGCGCGCGCGCGAGTGGGGAACGGAAAATCTCCCCCCGCAGAGGCGGCGGGTGTGCGCGTCTATGTGTCGTTTGACGTTTCAAGGGCCTTTTTATTGGTCGCCGCCGCGAGCTTTCTCTCATTGGCGCGCTCCTTTCTTACAGCGACGCGCGCGATTTGCATGCTCGCCGAAGGAGAGGAGACGACGTGCGTGTGTGTGTGTTTGTGCGCGCGCTCGAGAGAAAGCCGACGGCGCGGTGTAGCGGCACCCTTGGATTATACGCGCGCCGGTGTGTGCTTTGATAGCGACGTTGTTGCTGCTGTAGGAGGAGAGAGAGAGAGAGTGGCAGGATAAGGTATTAGGATTTGATGGAGTGATGACGTCGATGAGATTTGAAAGAGCGAGGCGTTGCGATGTTGGGTTTGAATTTATTATAGAGGATGACTTCTTCCCGTATAGTGTATTTGTTCGAAAGAATTATATTTTATATAGAGTTGGAAATGATTGTAATGAAAATATATCTGAACATTTGTTGTCAAATTAGTGATTACATGAAGAAGGTGAGAACGTTCGTTTGTTTATTAATAAAGTACTGTGTAAACGAATTAATTAAGTAACTTCAGCGCCAAGAAGATATGATGAAAGTGAAAAGGGTTGAAAGGGAGATGAAAGTGCTTGAGAACATAGACAGATAAGGGATAAAAGAGGGTAGGAGAGAGAGAGAGAGAGAGAGAGAATAAAGGGAAAAAAGATGCGAGGGGGAGAGAAAAAAAGATGGCCGACCTTTCTTCCGGTACCAAAAAGAAGTGACGCAGTTGCGCATGCAAGCCTTGGTCGGTAGGGTATAGTCAAAGGGGTTCAAATGGCATTGTAATAAAGATACGTCCAATTAATAACACTCATTATTATATAAAATTCAACACATCATTTATTTCGAGTATAAAACGTTCAACTACATCCACCGCACGAAACACTGTAAACAAACACAACAACTCTCCAACAATATCCGTCCACAGTACCGCGTCCGCGCGCTCCGAATCCGAAAAGTGCATCCCCAAACAAGAACCGCAACAAACCGACTGTACTGCCTCTCTCTCTCTTCCGCGCGCAATCCCGCAACACGTGACATACATCTTCCTGTCGTCCACTACATCCCGCGGGCTAAACTTTCGACGAAAAAAAAAACACA
>JAPYZP010011934.1:0-10193 GCA_030522985.1 Torymus sinensis
CTTGTAGGTAACAAAGGTATGCAAAAATTCATTAACTTCAAAAAAAATTTGTAAAAAGTGGTTGAATATACACAAAATTATCTAATAATTTTTTAATTGTATGAAATGAGGTTGATATTATCTTGAACCATTAATTTTGATATGTTACCGGTCTTTATTTCTAATGATTTATTCCCGCCGCTTGGACATTGAAGTGAAGACGTATTTATTGATAATGAAGCAATAATTTTTAAGAATTAATAACATAAGGTAACTCGAGGGGATTCGGTCACCTGAAGCGAGATTTTTTTGTATGTTTCTTTTCAACGAAGAAAAAAATTGAAGACGCTCTAGCAGTGATATTGACTTCATAATGAAACCAAATTGTAAAAAAAAGGGTTTTGACTATGTTTCATCGTGTGCAGTTAATTTGGCCGTTTGAATTCAAAAATGTTTAGACATTTTTTTTAAAGCAAAATTAACAAACATACATTAAAATGCAATCTACTCGAAAAAAAATTCAGGACACTTAAAAAATTATATTAGTCTGGTTTAGAAATAGATACAAAAAATTGGCTAACTGCGTTTTTAACGCGTGTATCTAATACGGCCACTTTTCGGATTAATTCTCAATAATTGAAAATGTTTCGGAAAATTTTGAAATGATTTATAAGCTATATTTTTCATCTTTTTTATGTGTGACTGAATTAGATATATGGTGCAATTCCCTCTAGTTACCTTATTTCGTAACAAATTATTTGCTTCTTTGGTACTACTATTATAGCGTACTTCGTATATCAAAGGTGTTTGCGCATTTTTGAAGCATAGTAGACTGATTTTGAACCATATTTAGTTTTTAATAACTTCTTTAACATGAGCATATTCTTAAGTGATATTAGTTTACACGTCCTTTGTACTCAATTGTGACATGATTATTTATAATTTTTATAAAAGAAATTTTGTAAGTTATTATGCATTTTAATAAATCAACATTTTTATGTAAATCGATCGTTACTTATTTATTAAGTATACACTATTCTAATAGTTTCATTTTACATATTTTATTTTGTTTTACGTTAGACTAGACGTAGATATGAGTAAATCCCAAAAAATTTTGGTAACTGCAAAGGTTTAAAGTCAAGTTCTTTACAAAGCACATGATTAAACCAAAGCTAAAAGTTTGCAGTTTTTAATAGAGGAATAAAAAAAAATTAACTTAATGGTAGGAGAAGACTTTTTTTTACGAAAAATTACTAAAAGATTGAAAAAAGTGGTAATTTATTGGTGATTTTGATGTGTTTTTCAATCTAGCAAAAAAAAGTCATAGCAATTATTAGCATATATACTTATTGCGTGAACAGTTCAAATATAAATATTTTCTTATAATTTCTTCCAATTCTTCTAATAATTTGAAAATATTTTTTAAATAAAAATAATTATAACCACATGCTCCTATTAATCTAGTAAGGTTTATTGAAATTTAGTAATAGTTTGTAATAATACCCCGATAGAACGCTAAAACAAATGACCTACCCTCTGTCGCGTTGATCCTACTATTACCGACTGAGCAATTGACATAGTTTAAAGCTTATTAAAAATAAAATACGTAGAATCGCAAAATATCAAGACCACACTGCTCTGTAGTTTTGAACGTTCTATGACCCAGTAAAAGTTTCAAGTCGAAGTATCAAATGGTTTTTGCAAAAACTTTGAACAAAACAAAATTCAGTCTCATTCAAAGTTTTTGCAAAAACCACTTGATATTTCGACTTCAAACTTTTACTGGATGATAGATCGTTCGAAACCACAGAGCAGTGTGGTCTTGATTTGTGAGATTCTTCGTATTTTATTTTTTGTAAGTTAGAAACTGTGTCAATTGCTCAGTCGGTAATGGTACGGCTATTATGGCACCCCCGTAAGGTGATGTTAAATACCGACATAATTTTCAAACATGAATATCTCATGAAAATACCAATAGAATCATCCAAAACAAATCTGTCATAGTATTAACATATACGGAGCGCTTGAGAAACGTTTTTTCCAAAAAAATTATGAGAATTTATTTAATTAAATAAAAACCGTACTGTCGGTAATTAGGAATCTGCAATTAACCTACTTTTTAAACACGCATAACTAACGAAAGCGCTAATAGAATCACTAAAAAAATTCCTGCATATAGGGTTTATCTATACGAGGCGCTTAACAACATTTTTTTCCGTATAGACGCCTGAATATTGATTTAAAAAGTATTGAAATTCATAGTTTCATCGGTGACTCGAAAATCATGCATCCACTTTATTACTGCGCGACACTTATTGAGGACAGCAAAAGAAAATAGCACATTGGTTTTGTTAAATAACTAATTATTTATTATAATTAATTTCAAATATTTTGCTCGTTTATAAAGGGCATGCCAAGGAATATTTTCCTCTTTAAACGTCAATCTTCAGCAGTGGGATTAGTGCACAGTAATAATTTGATCGCTAAAGTAGAGAAAACGCTATTATCTATCGCAATTATTATCAAATTACTTCCGCTGTGTTATCTTTTGTTTCAATAGAGTCATATTTATTTTTAAGCATTTGATTTTAGATTAAAAATATTAAGACCGATGACAGCGTTTCCGTTTTCCCTCGAATTCACGCATTTCGGAATACATGAGCTAATTAGCTCGCTTATAAAGGCGGTGGTAGGAGTTGAAAAATATATATAAGAGGTTTTTATTTTTATAAACGATCTTGATGAGAATTGTCTATGGAGTTACAATAAGGACGACAAAAAAACAAAATCGATAGGTAATACGCATGTATATATAAGTATACTTATGCATAAATGAGTGTGTCTGCGAAACATTGAAGCTGTGACTTTTGAAGTCTATTGATTTTTCTTTTAGCATCTCATGTTACAAAAACTACTTTGATAAATTTTAATGTTATTTTATTTGGTAAGATTCCGAAACATAGTAATATTATCATAATATCGTTAAATGGATTCATACATAGTCAAGCGTCTCAGAAATCTTTTATGTACGTCAGGTAGAAATTCAAATGTAATGTAAAAATCCTTCTCTTCGAATTCTTCTGCGTTTAAAATATTGCTCTAAAATAAAAATAAAAGTCGTGATGCCGGCGCCACAGACTTTTTTCTTTTTGCCATTATACCTTTTTGTTACAAGTTTAGGAAAATATTAATACCTAAAATTCGTATAAAATAATCGAAAATAAAGATATGTTAAACAAGTATTATATGATAAGCTATATCAGTTGCTATTATTGATATCGTTATCTCCGATTTTAATGGATATAGTGATATTTATAAGCAGTCTTTTATCTGACACTAGGAATTCTAATTGCAGAATAAAAATAAATATGTAGGAAATTTCATATAATTAAAAAATACATCAATTCTTGTATATCCATCAATTTATTATCAAAGCCAATTTGTATATTTGTATATATAACTACTTTTATATCTTCTTTTTTCTTAACTTAATGTGATTGAAAACCATGATTCTGGTTCACTGTTACGATCACCACAGCTACTATAGTTATCATGATAACCACGAACCCCAAAAAAATCCATGGAATTATCTGAAAAAACAATTATTATTTCCTCATAAAAATGAATCAATTGTTTAAAGAAGTTTTTCAAGTTGAAAAAAAAATGATTTTAACTATATCATTTCATTATAATATGTATTTAGTATTGAATTTTTAAAAAACTATTGCTAAACGTACCAAAAAAAAATTCATTGACAATTATCATTTAAAAAAAAAATAATTTTACAATTTTTACTCTATGTAAATATTTCAAGTAAAACCGCACAACATTTTCATTAGAATGGGAAATCTTTTAATCGCTCAATTCATTCATTCAAAATCCGTTCTCGCGTTTACCCGTGATCTTTTGACACTTTCCCTGCTTATTTAGAAGACCACTTTCCCCCAAAGATGAAGCAGTGTGAAATCGTTTACCGAAACATGTAAGTACTTCACATAAAACTTTCACTTTTCCACATCCCCGTTAATTCAGCCCTTCCAAACCAATCACTTCTCCCACAACAAAGAAAAAATCCGGTGTCGAACCTTTCTGACTTTCCTGGCCGTGTGAATCTCCTCGAGCACCGCCTGGGCGAGCTCGCGTATGACAGGATCGCAGCGCACCTCCCCAGCGCTGACCTGCTCGAGGTTGCGCTTGATCGTCTCATTGTCCGCCATCATGAGGATCACCCGTTCGATTAGATTGCCCTTGTTCACCGACGTCAACGAGGCCATCGTATGAGTATTACGCGCTACTCTGATGCAGAAGCACTATATATATGTAGAGGAGGCTATATCGGAGCGAGCGATAACGCAAGGCCGATATAATATTATGATAAATGTGGGGGCTGGATGATGTCATTGCTTCCATTTCGCGAGAATATAAGGGTATCTGGAAAGGAAGTGCATATAGGGAAGGGATTGTGCGTCTTATATAGTCTGCGTGGCTATATAGATTTTTATGGATATTTTTTTTTCAAATCCCTATACATATCCTATAAATATTCACGATAAAAAATTTAATTTGTTGTGGCACTGTAATTTGCTCAAATAAATACGTAGAGTGCAATGTCACTGTAAGACATTGTAATTTTTCGAGATTTTGTGTATGTCCCAGAGTTTTAATGGAACACTGTAATTTTGACCGAAAAGGTGGACAAGGATTTCGTTAGATTTTTTAAACCGCAGGGTTCGACCAGACAAACACAAGACTTACAGTTTACACAGTCATGGGCTTACTGCGATGCATATCCGTAATATCTAATATCGTTCGAAACATTTCTTGTACAGTAATTTCGGAAAACTGTAGCGTGTTGCGCGTTGTCGTGCAATGAGTAGGATAGCATCAAATTGCGCATCACTTTTTGTTTATAGTATATGAGGAATTCCATAAAAACTCAGACGAAAACAAGACGGTGTAAAGTGTGAAGAAATAAATATTAAGACACTGTGCAAGAATTTTTTTGACGTTCCATGGGTCATAACAATAGACCAAAACTACATCATAATATATAGATTTAAGGGCTTTTGCTTACTTCTTCTGTTATTCTGATCGCTCAACTTTTAATTAACATAACTTTAATGCAACGAGTGATGCACGTTTGAAGTAGAAATTTCTTGAAATTAGGGGGCTGTGCCCCCTTGCCCTACTTCGCTTCGCTCACTAACCCCCCGCTTCTTATGTAAAACGATCTCTTTACTAATGTATTATTGCATAATCGTATAATTAAGGTAAAATCAATTTAAATTAAGTTTCTAAAATCTAGTATAATAATCTAGTTATAGTTTTATAATATAACTGTTAGTTCAAATTTTGAGATTTTGGAGCGCTTCGTCTCTTCGTCTCTCTGTCTCTCACGCCATCGGCCGTACTTATACTGATCGGACGCGTCACCGTAAAGTATTCGCAAGTTTTCCCCCTCAACAAGTGTTCTACATTATAACTATTGCATAATCTAGAATTGTTTCAAGGTATCCGAAATTCCATAACATCACATAACAAGGCTTGTATTTAGATTTAATAATTAAGCCTTTTTAATTGTTCGCTCAGACCGTATTTGCAAGGAATTGATTCCACGCAAAAATGTTCAACAGTAATAAGTCTTGTTTTGATGAGATCCACAACTTAATTTATAAAACTACTGTGTGAAATTAAATTGTTTTAAGTAATTCTTTTTTGTAATTATAAATAGTACGGAAATTCTAAATTTAAGTTTATAATCTTAGTTCCAGTATCGCATGACAGAAAAAAAACCATTTCATGTATAAATTGCTATTGTCATTTAAAAATTTAAATATCGTCAGCGTACGATGACCAGCCATGTAAGATAAAGATAATTTGAACGGTTCCATAATACTTTGCTTACCCTTTGTCATGTATACTTACAAGGAGAGTGTCTAACCTGCGGGAAACGGCTTTTAGCGGCCATTGGAGAGTCGATTTCCAGTACCTCAAAATGAAGCCCAGTGATGATAATTTCGTCCAATGGGCCCTTTTCCTTGAAATATGGGCATTTTAATCTCAAATATCCTCTATTCCATTAAAAATGATGGCACTTCCATTGAGTGTGACATTGAAAATATTTATGATACGAAAGCGACTAAAAAATATTATAAATGTAGATAGTAAAAGCTAAAATTTAAGCCCTAATTTTAACCATTTTCTTACGCTATCTTTGATCGCTTGTAACCTCCTGAAAAATTAATATTTTTTAACGAATCAGAGCTTATATTTTAGCGTTTACTATCTACTTTTATAATATTTTTTACTCGTTCTCGTATCATAAATATTTGCAATGTGACACTCAATGGAAGCGACATCATTTTTTAAAGAAATAGAGGATATTTGAGATTAAATTGCCCATATGTCAGGAAAAAGGGCCCATTGGACGATATTATCACCTCTGGGCTTCATTTTTAGGTACTACAAATCATCTCTCCAATGGCCGCTAAACTTCGTTTCCCGCAGGTTAGACACTCTCCTTGTTAGTTTCATTTTATGATATTTTTCTATAAAGTTTCAAGATTGTTTTATAAGCACAAAAATTATGTATTAGTATATTACTCGAATGTTATTATTACAATTTTTTAGTAGTTGAAAAGAACTAAAAACTGGTTTTTACTGCAAATGCATATGTTTAAAATTTTAGGGATAAAAATTGCTGTCATTAAATGACTGTTATAAATCTAATTAATTCATCCATTGAATTTAAAAAAAATATATTCAATTAATAATTGTTCAGCATGCGAATAAGAGCATATTGCCTTCCTGCATATTTTAAATAATTTTGAGGAATTAAACTTGATAACTTCTTTACAATACTCCATGCTATAACGACTATTCAAATATTTACATCATTTGATTAGTCCTTGTGAATGTGAAAACATTACACATCTAGCCAGTGTGTTGACAGTCCAAACATTATCGCTGTAGAGAGCATTCGATTTTTAACAGTCTACTAGTATCAATCTAATAACAAATTTACTACATCATATACGTAGAAAGGCTTTGTGTACATGTGCTTCAAAGATAAATAATTTATTGATTTGTATTTTGTTTTTATTTTGTAGTCAATGTAAGTGCGGTTGATACGTCATATCAGAATATTAAAAACATCTCAAGTTCTAGAAAAAGGAAAATGAGTAAATAATTAATAATAATCATAATTATCTAGATAGTATAATTATTTGACATAAAGTAACACAATCGTTTTATTTTAGCTAATATTGGTAGCGACGTTAATACAGTTAAGGTTGGGGAAGATTTTTTCAGTTCCATAAAACGAAAAAAAGGTAAATAAACGAAAAAAACAGATTAAGTAAATCTGCTTGAAAACTTCCTATAAATAATAAAAAAAATTTTTATCACATCAGTTAATAATAACAGTGAAGTAACGGTAAATAAAAATGTATCTAAAGATAACGAAAGTATAAAGAATTCCAGTGATCAAAATGCTGATAGTTATTATGTGAATAATTTTAAAATCCTGTGAAAACAAATGCATACAAAATTTGATCATAAATCATTTTTTTGTCGTTTATATGATGTAACTGAAGTAAATGAAATTGAGGAGCTTGATGAGTTCTTAAATGCATTTAATTTATAAATATAATAACTAATACTTATAGCAAATCAATATGTTGCAACGATGAAAAATAATAAAAAAGAAAAATAAATAAAATGAAATATTTTACATTGCAGATGTAAAGCAATACATGTTCTTGAACTGCTTGATATGCGATCTTACTTTAAAAAAACACCGTGGAAATATTATACCGTGTCCAGTTTGCAATATGAATATGGTTCTGAAATGCTATTTATGTAATGATTATGTCGATATAGCCGATGAAGTTAAAAATCACATAAGAATACATGTGGCCAGCGATAAAGGTGAATTACTGAATTTATTTTGATAATTATTGTTCATTAACAGTTAACATTTATTTTCCTTTCATGTCAAAAGATTATATCAACTGTATCCAGTGCTTGAAATTAATACCGAAAGCTTACATCGCAACACATTTCCCATTTTGTGAAAGGCAGGTACTATTATTCTCCTGTAAGTTGTGTTACTTCAAGACTAGAAACCCTGCTAGCCTTATCCGTCATGCAGTAAGGCAACATACTGAGTACATAAATTTGAATAAATCCAATGGTAGATCATTGTTTAAAGCGTTGGATGACGCGGGTAACGAAAATATAATCCAATTTTGATAAATACGTCGAAATGTACCAATTCTGTAAAAAATATACAAAATATTATTTTCTAGGTCTAGGAAAGCGAAGCAAAGGAAAGACTTACTGTGAAGTTTGTACCTTCAGTACCCACACTGCTGATTCTATGTCAGGTCATATAATTACAAGGCACCAGGATGATAGCGTAATATACAATGTGGTGGAATTCATTAACGAACTTTATAATATTAACCTTGATGGAACCAGTGCGGCTGAACAACAATATATTGCTTATCCAAATGAAACTAAGAAAGCAATACATTTAGGAATTTGTAATTATGGAATTTAATTTATTTGTTTATTTGAATGTAATAATTGTAGCTTATATTTTAACTGATAACCAATTTATAGGTGACGCTCTTGCCATTCATTCTGCGACTTTAAGAAGACACGAAAAATCAAGTAAGATTATTTTTTCATGCATTTTAATAAAAATGTTTTTTATACTTCGATTATAATAATCAATGACTTTTTGCTGAAATGATGAGGTATACATATATTTTATAATTATTTTCATTTAAAACCGCATTTTCATTAATTAGTTTCAGGCACCAACGTAACAGATAAGTCAGTTTCAAATGAAAAGGAAAAGTCACGATTAAATGAAAATGCAACAGCTGAAAAAGAAGATATTATGGACTGCTCTGCAAACGACGAGAAGTCGGCAGATGCTGCAGAAATGGATGTTGACAAGGACTCGGGTATACAAGTCGTCGTTATATCCCGTTCGTTAAGTTTTCTCTTTTATTAAATAAAAGTATAATGTAAAAATCGTTTTATTTGACAGGCGGTGCGGAAAATAAATTAGTCATACCGCGAAATCCGCGTGATAGGAAGATGCGTGTTTGTAAGTACTTCAAGAAAATATTAGTAATTCAAGATTTGCGAAAATGGACCTAACAGTACATATTTTGTCAACCTAAGCAAAGTTCATTATAAGAACAGTTTACAAAAATTTAGTATATACACACGTTCTTTGTTGTTGTTTTTTATGCAATACAAATTTCCAATTGTTTATTTAATTAAGATTCGCCGTGTTCGACTCTAACGATGCTAAATCCATTTCCAGGTTTGCCGCGATTGATAATGCCCGTCTGCCACGGCTGCGAGATGCCTCGTTGGTTCCGCGGCTGGATTCGTCACAGGAGTTTAAAATGTTTAATATGCGGCAGGAAACTCGCGTTCCGCTGCCAAGCTTGCGAGTTCGAGAATTCGAGTCTAAGGAAGGCCATGTGGCACGTGAAAAGCTGCTGCTCCGAGAAGTTGTGGCGCTGCTATAAGTGTCCGTACGCGAGCGTCGTCGAGGAACGAGTCAAGGCACACATTGAGTACAGACACAGCGACAAGGAGAACGAGGGCGGCGTAGATTATGCCACTGACAAATGGGGTTATTACCGATGTGGCATCTGCCGTAAGGGGTGCACATCTCTGCGATCTTGGCTCATGCACGATAACCAATGCAAACTCGAGCATGCTGTACGCATCATGAATTCGGAGAAGAAGAAGCAGAAGATAGTTAAGAGAAAGAAGGAAAAAGGTAAGGGTTGATGATAGTTTCCCAAAAGTGGTGATATGGAAAAAGATAATCCAGGTGAAAATATTGTGAAAAGGATCATAAATAGTTACTCAATTGAATTAACAAAAGAATTAACAAAGTGGCATAATAAGGTTGTACTGACAGGGAAATAATAATTCACAATTTCGCAGATTGATATAATAATTGTAGGACACTGTTCAGTTCCAACTGTAGATTTAAGAAATCTATTTAAAACGTTGCATAAGTATTTCTAAATACTTGA
Source organism: Torymus sinensis (assembly GCA_030522985.1). Classification (NCBI taxonomy): domain Eukaryota; kingdom Metazoa; phylum Arthropoda; class Insecta; order Hymenoptera; family Torymidae; genus Torymus; species Torymus sinensis. Next base: position 10,053 of record JAPYZP010011934.1, read on the forward strand.
TAAAATAGTTACATTCATAAAAATAATTAGTTCCATAAGAACATGTTGATTAAGTTTTATTGAAAATCATACTTTCAAAATGTTCGTCTTTAACTTTTGAATCAGATCGTCCGCGCAGTATATTTTAAACTACGTATTTTC
>JAPYZP010011935.1:0-14223 GCA_030522985.1 Torymus sinensis
CGTGGGAGCGCAGCTGCTCTGAATATAATATACAACGCGAACGAACGTTTTTGTACTACCACGCGCGCGCGGAGAATAATAAGGAATCGAGACTACTGATATTAATTATCTCTCTCGATTCCGCGAACCACACCGCCGCGGGCGTTTAACGCGCCCTCTCTTACACTCGAGCTGTTTGTTTTTGCAGCGAGCGCGCGCGCGCGCAGGATTATCGGTATATAATGCGTATACACACTTTTTGCGCGGACAACAGTTTTTTTTTCGTCGAAACGCCGTTCGGCCCGCGCCCTCTGAGTAATCGTCTGCCGGGCCGATTTGGGACGTTCCACGAAACCGCTCGCAGATATTATCTCCTCGGCTCTGTATACACAAAGATTTAAACGCTTTTCCGTAGCATAACACGGATCCCTCGTAAGTATATACTTATGGGAAAAAAAATCGTTTGCAGAGAAAGTTCCAATTCTTTTTTCGCATATTATATACATATATATACAACCCGAGATTAGATAAGCCGCCCCGACGCTTATCTAAAGACTCAACGCACACACACACATATCAAAGAAAATCACGAAATGACTAATCGCATTACGGCGCTGATTAAAAGCCTCTCCCGGCACGTACACTCCGTATATATACACACGCGCGGATCGATATATCCGCGTCGACGGCCCCCGCGCTCGCGGGAAGTAAAGTTTCCGGGAAAGCGTGTGCACAGGTCTGGCGAGGAAAAAAGACGGCGCGGGGTAGGTGTAGGCCCCGCAGGTAACCGACCTCTTTAGTGCTCTTTGCAGCGCACTGTATACATATATACATACGCGGAGGAGGGGGCGCAGTTTACTTTGCCGCGCGCCACCCCCCCGCCGCTGCCCGGGAAATAAATGTGTCTGCGCTCGCGTAATGAAGTTGCCGAGTGTTGCGCGTGCCATTAAAATTAATTCCGTTTAAGTATATATAAAAATGAAAAAAAAAATAAAGGTGAGAGCATATCGACGTCGTCGTCGCCGCGCATGATGCTTAATTGCGACGGAGTGTGTAAACGCGCGACCCTCTCCGTTGCGAAATTCGAAAAATATTTATCCAATACCGGTTATACACTGTGTGTACAAACATACACGCGAGTGCTTTATATACACACACCCACAGCGGAACCTGAAAAAAAGAAGCCGATCCTCTCGCCGGCCGACGATCACATGCGGGCCCTTTCGGGACCATCTACCACATATACACACACACACGGCTGCTCCTTCATCGCATCCGGGGGAGCTAATTACCAAATCAGCTGACGCACAACTCCTGCCTATGGGAAAAATCTCTCACTCTCTTCTCGAAACACACGTGCGCCGTATATAATACACCCATATAGACACGCACAGCGTGCCATGCGTGCGAGTATATACACACACACACAGAGTCGCTGCTGCTACTCCGTAAAGGCTCGCTTGGCGCGCGTTGGGCTCCCCACTCCGCGCTCGGCACAGCAAGCGAACGAACTCTCCGCGACTGGTAGTGGTGGCACGGCCATAAGGTAGGGATAGCAGCCAGCCAGCAGCACCGAGTCAGTCAGTCTGTCAGTCAGTCGGTCCACCGGTAGCACTCGCGGCTCTCGCGGCTAGCTCTCTCCCTCTCAGCCCCTCGCGCGTGTAGTGTTGTTGTTGTTGCTGTTGCGTGTGCACCCTCCGCGGTACACAGAGAGAAAGGAGAAAATTTCCTGGCTACGGAGGAGAGAGAGAGAAGGTTATGCTGTCGGCGGGGGTGCCGGAGCAGCTGGCCGGAGGAGGAGTCGGATAGTCGGAGTCGCGCGGCCGTTTCGTAAACACGCACGTGTGCGCCGCCCCGCGAGAGAGCGTGTGGAATAGTGCATATAGATAGATAGATAGATATACGGATGCGACAGGTGTTGGAATTATGCGTCGCTGTTGACGAGGACCGGAGTAGACGCTGGTGCTGCGGGAGTAGTAGTAAGATTAAGGATAGATAGGAGACACGGGGTAGTTAAGATGCCCAGCCAGACCACCACGATACTGCTCAAGTGCTCGATGGTCGACGTGCCCGCCATAAACCACGTGAGGCTCAAATCCCTATACGACGTGAGTACTTGTAGGAATATATACTATATATTAATGCCACTGTAATCGTCGCAGGCTTTGTTTTGATATATGCTTTCTCTCGTCGTCGTTCCCTGCACATGACGACGAGATATAAATCGAGCGTTACAGTGCGTGAGGCACTCGGGATCGCAAAATATCGCAGTAGTGCGCGTGATCGAAGTATATATATACGGTGATTTTGCAACGGACGCGCGTTATATTCCGCAATTACGTAAATCCATAATCGAATGTGCATACATTATCTACGAGCGCACGCGCTTTTATGCGAAATCGTTACAAGCGCTCTGCGGATGATCCTCGCTGGGGTTTACCGATTTTCGCGTATATATATATAGTTTCGGAAATCCGTGGAAAGAAAAAACGAATTACAGTCGGAGAAGTGCCTGTGTTTGTGTTCGTAACGTATGTATTGAAACTCGCTTTAATTCGTGAATGCGATTATCTGGCCGATAATTGAATACACCCGCGTCCGAGCGCTTGTTATCACTCTCTCCTATAAAACCGAAAACTTTTAACGCTTCGCTGTTATATTGCTCTCGCGCATAAATATACCGATCGATTATTAATACAACCGACAGTGCGATTGTGCAATACGCATATCTTTGCATAATTCAATATATCGCTCGCTCGTAAACCGCGTCACCACCTCGTCATAAAAAACAAAAATAAAGCAAAAACGAAAACGACGAGTCTTTAAACCGTTAAAAATAAACACAGCCGCATGGGCGCAGCGCGCGCGCGTGTTTTTGTACACAAACCGTGTGAACGTGTATAGGCGGGGGGGCACAGCAGCAGCGGGACGGGAGAGGGGCGACAAAGGAGTCGAGCCAGCCTCAGCAGCAGCATCTGGGGTCCCTCACTCACTCTCCCTTCTTTTTCTAAAAACGCGGCGTAGAAAAGGCCCTTGAAACCGGAGGATGAGAGAAAGAGAGAGAGAGAGGCGCAGCACGCAGCTGCGGGTTCAAGGCCCGACTGCACTTGAAAAGAGCGAGAGCTCTGTGTGTGTATATATACCTACCTGCTGAAGGTGCGCCTCTCGCTAGAGTGAGATGCGTTTTCTCGGAAGAAGTCTAGGAGGGTATACACGCACAATGAGCAATCGGCCCCGAGGAGACTATATAGTTGTATATATATATATGATTGTTCTTGCTCGCGCGGCGGCGCGCAGAGGAAATTGTTGTCGCTGCGTTGTCCCCGGGAACGCGAGATGGGATTAGAGAGTTCAAGGTATTTTGAGTCGGTTCTATAGCCCGAGAGAGATGCACCCAGTGTAGTTAAGTGTCGGCTCGCGTCGATACGTGTGTGAGTCATAAATTTATTCAACGCGCGCGGCTGGCGCAGTGTGTGCGTGAGTTTTTTCGGCGCGCTCCTTTTCTCACGAGAAATTATGGAAATTATTACCGAGGTGTATATTTATGCCGGGAAAATTGGCTGATTATTCATATAAGCGGCCTTTCCGCGTCTCTGTGTTACACGCAGTCGATGTGTGTGTGTGACAGTGAATGCGTGATGTAAAAACGCCACACTTTTCACTCGCTCGTCGTGCTACAGGTATTTATTACGGCCATTCGTTACGCATACGCGGCTTTTTAGTTTCTGTCTGTTTGCCGCGCGGTGGGTATACGTTTTGAAAAACTGTCGGCGACGCGCGCGATTTACGATTCAATTTCGTATAATAGGCTATAATGAGGATTGGCTCATTTGCGTAATTGGAGAGATTTCTTTTGGTAATTAAACGAATGTTAAATGTATCGTTTAAAAAATCATTCCGGAGGCGCGCTATTACGCTCTCTTGAAAACTTTCTGTAAAATATGAATCCGGTGTAATTGAATTTTTGTGTAAAATTGTACACAATATTTGTTTAGCGTGTGTTAAATTTTCAATTTACACGAATTTTGTGTAAAATTACAAATTACACTAATTTGTATGTAAAATTTTTAATCTACACTTCTTGTGTCTACAAATTCTTGTGTAAAACGGTATCGGTTTTACACGAATTTTTGTGTAAAGCTGCGATTTTATACAAAATTTTTATGTATACGGTGATTTTTGTGTAAAATAGGAAAATTTATATTTTACCGAAACTTTGTGTAAGATAGGGATAACATTTTCTAACAGTGTAAGCGTCTATGATTCCTGCTCTATTTCGGCGATATACCCCGTATATATATATATCTAAAACACCTGTTACAACATCACGCAGCATCGACGCGATACTTGCGACTTTGATTAGCGCCTATATACATATATACTCCCAATTTTACCGCCTACCCTATAACACATAAACGCTTTTTACACGGCGAATGATGCACGCATCCGACCCCACTACTTACACACACGCACACCACACGTATATCGCGAAAAAGTCGTCGGCGTCTGCGCTAATTAAAACGCGCTGCGTATAGTCTCGTCTCTCGGTCTCCGGCTCGCTTTATAGGATAATTTAGCACCGCCGGCAAAAACGAGACGTCGCCGCTGCCGCCGCGTGTCTCTCGGCTCGATCGAAAGAGAGGGGAAGGGCCGGCTGACTCCGCGGCTTTAATGGCATTAGAGAGTACGCAAGTGCGCGCAAGTGTATATACGCGAAGATCGTTAGCGTTAACCTCGTTCGTTCGTTCGCGCGAGCGCGCGGGGATGCCGTACGTAAACCACTTTCGAGTGTAGTTACACCTCGGGGGGACAGTATATGGGGAGGGAGGGTCAAACGGCGATGCGTTTTCTCTCGTCTGCAGCGCTTTCTTGGCTCGTCGCGCTTTTACAGAGAGGAGAGTTTCTCTATTTTTCAGATATACACGCGTGACACTTTTTCACTAGCGCGCACGCAAGAAAGTGAGGATCCTCCTTTCTGCGCGTTTGCTCAAGGTGATTAGCGTACACGGCTGTGTGAATGTGGTTATATCTCGCGGCTCGCGCGCGAACGTGTATGTATGAGTAAGATAACTTCGGCGAAACGATTTTATCAGGGAGCGAGTTTCTTTGCCAAAAAATAAGCGAGAGAGAGAAATAAAAATGTAGAGTATGTAAATGTCCTGGGGTATGCGTCATTCTCCAGGTGCGGACTTCCTGACGCAAACCTTGGTCAGAAATTCCGGAGACTTATAATACGATAGTCGAATTCCAGCAACTCTGATATATCCATTAATACGTCACAAAAAATTGCAAAATCTATTTTGTGTGTGTGGTATATAAGAAAAAAAAATTCTCGAAATTACGTGTAAACAGGCAATTAACATCGACGCCGCGGCGAGATAAGGCAGCTAGTATAATAGCCATTCCCCCGCCTAATCTGGAGCCGCCATATTACGCGCGAAATATCGCGCTGTGCGTATACACACCTCTCTCTCTCTCTACTCTCGATTATAAACCCACGCGGGAAAGTTTATATACGCGGCGTTGCGTAAGCTTGAGCGCGCGAGGAAATCGTCGATTTCCAAGGAAAAGTCATTGTCCTCTCTATATGCGCGCCATAAATCGTCGCGGAATGCGTTCGCATGTAGATCGATCGGCGGTAATTAATGGCGAATATCGCGGTGCACTTTCTCTTATCAACTATATAAGAGAGAGAAAGATGTGTTAGCGTGTGTACAAAGGAGAGGGCAACGATGGTGGATATAACTGTGAAAAGTGCGGAAAATAATAGCGCGCGAGAGGCCGCCGCGGCACAAAGGTCTTTATGTATCAGCTGACAACTCATGTGTGCGCGGGTCTGTATATGTGTGTGTGTACCGTACGGCGCGTCAAGGATTTCGACTTGACAAATAACAGTAATACGTTGCCGATGAGAAGGCGCATTAAAAGCGGTTCGCTTTTCCATGCGTGCCTCGCACACTCATATACTCTTTTCAAGTGTGTATTTCGCACGCGCACGTGTATTATAACAGCTTCATCAGATATATATATATACGCGTACACACATCACGATTGAGTGACACGATTCTTTTTTTCTTTCCTCTTCTTCTCTTTGTGTATAATTCGAGTTGCCTTGGTTATTTCGTACAATAGCCGAACGAAGTCATTGTATAATTTATGAAAAATTCACCGTCTCCCGCGCGTCATATTAGCGCTCTTATCAAATGACCAATTAATTTAAATCATAATTAAACGAGAGACGATACTGCTGGTGCCCCGCTGATGTTGCTTCTACTATATACGCGCGCAGCGATACGCATTCATTATCGTCCTCTCCCGCTTTTGTTATTATTATTATTATTATTATTATTATCATCGTTATTACAAAGCGGCGCTTTGATTTGAAAACACGGCGAAGCAGGAAACGGCGATAACTATATGCGCACATATAGAATATACGAAACTCTGCGACCAGATATCCTCCCACGTATATATACAATATGCCCGCACACCAACCTTAAAAAATCAAAAGCAGCTAAAAATATGAGAAAAAGAAACATATTATATGTATCCGAAAAAAAAGCAAACAAACTCTCCGCGACGACGTGAGTCCGCGATAACAATTAAAAAGAAAGCCATACACGCATACATATTTTATATATACGTGTATACATATCCTTATCTCGCGACGCGTGCCAAGTTCAGTAAACCTGCCGAAAAAGCCGCGCGCACTTATCACACTGCCAACATCTCTCTGTTTTTCTCTCTCTCTCTCTCTTACTCCCCCGCGCACGCACAATGACATTGTAATACGCGGCGACGCACACGCGAGCTCCTCACACACGTGCCTATATATATCTATATACATAAAATATAATACGCACAAAGGAGGCTCGCGTGCGCGCATCTGCGTTTAAAACTGAGGCGGCACACGCGGACAATGGACGCGGCTGGGCGAGCATAATGTGTGCGCGCGGAGCAAGAAGAGTGTATATATATATAACGCGCGAACGGAAGGCGGTGCACGCGTGCGGTACGCGTAAAAGGCGAGCAGTACAGTGAACCGCTCGACTGTGCGCGCTAAAAAGGTGAGGATATAGTGTCTACGCGGCCCGCGTGTGCGAGGTGCACAGTTGAGCGATTAGACGTTATAGCCGATGGCGCGTGCGCGCGTATGGTACGATGGGCTGTTTAGAGGCGTGTGGTTTTACCGTTTTCCAACTGAACGACGATCTTTTTGGTACTACACTACGCGATGCATATTTATTCCCATTCAGATGGAGATGATGGAGAGATGCGAGACTTTGATACGCGGTCAAGTATTATTTGTAAACGCTATAGATGTAGTAAGAGCGTTAGACTAACAAAATTGACAGCCGCGGCGCTGTGTCTATCTGGTTGTAATAACAAACGTTATACACTCAGGTCGAAAAATAAACCGTAGCCGCGCGCGACGCGACGTCGCGAGTTTAAATGCCGAGATCACAATCGAGTCGACAACGAGAGTCTCTCTCTCTCGAGAGATAGATAGAGAGAAAGAATTCTGAAGTAGCATACATACGTCAGTCAGAGCCGATCCTTCCGGCCCGTTCCGTCTGTTCGGCTAGAAAAAAAAAAAAAAAAAAGGAAGATCAACGAAAGAGCTATCTCGCATCTGCTTATACATATGATATATACTAATCGAAAGGGACCGGGCTCTCGACCGATTTATCAAGCAACTCTGGCTATTATATACGTGTATATATGCTACACCGTTGCGTAGAATAAGAAAAAAAAGGAAAGAAACGTATAAGCATAAACCAAGGAAACGAACTGCAAAAAATGGCAGCCGCCTGCCTCTTCCTCTCGCACGAGGTCACACACACACACACATATACACGCGAATATCGCCGCCCGAGGGATAGAAATTACACGCTGGTATATATCGGCCATGAGAGAGTCGCTGCTGCTGCAGCGGCTGCAGCGTCGCGTTTTAATTCGATAACCTGTTTTCTTTTTACGAGACTCGCGCGCGAGCTCGATCCCCCGGTCGTCGTGCAGGTACACATATATATGTATGCAGGTAGGTAGAGAGAAAGATGCGCGCGTGTGTATCTGGCCGCCCTATATACACCGCGCTATACGTGAAACCGGCTGACGCGATGCAGCTATAAGATCTCGCTCATTCTTGTTTTCTGCTATACGCCTCGATTATATTATAACCGCGTTTTAACCCGAAATTCGTTCACATACACATAAATTGCCCGGCAATTTTTTGCAATAAACATCTATATATCAATCTCCGGGCGATTAATCGTTTGCGCGCGGGGAGGAAGATGCCCCGCGGCTACTGCATATACGCGCCAAGGGCCGTGAAAGTTCGCCTCTACCCTGACACTGATACCCACGCACGCGTGATTTTCGCTGCCGTGAAGTCTCATATATAATCGCGGTGAGAGGGGGACAGTTTGTGCTTTTTTTTTAAGCACCGCGCGGGTAATGGTTTTTCGTCAATGAAAGTAGTCAACGCGCGGAGAAACGGAATTTACGTAACGTACGTTTCATTTCTATACACCGTCAGCGCGCGCGTGTGTCTCGTTTTCATATTATATTTGATATTAAATGGAAACGAGCGGGGAAATTTCACTCGAGATTTTTGAAGAATCTCCCCCCATCGTGTATATACGTATACGCATGCCTACTTATATACACCGCGCCTCGACGACGACGAGAGCGAAATTTACAACGTCGAATAAAATTACGAGCTCGTCTGTAAAAATCTCGGGTGCAGGCCGCTATATAATAAAAAGCTACTCGCCGGACGTATATGTATATATATAAGCGAGCCGAGTATAGCCATGAAAATTGATATTCACGAGCGGTGCCGTCCGATAAACTCTCTCCCCGCCAACAACCCACACCCCGCCGAAAATATGACGGACGTTCCGCGTCTTATAAATACGACAAGTGCGCGCGCGACGCCTAAATTGCGACCTCGTGTGGGTATACACACGCACTATCGACAAAGGATGCGCGGCCGTGAATCCGGAAAAAGGAAGTTGATAATGTTCCGGTCGAAGGCCAGGCCACCGGCCGGTCGCCTGCAAGCTGCTGCTGTAGTGTATTGCTGCTGCTGCTGCTGCTGCATGCGCGAGCGCTCGTTCATTGGGAGGGACTAATCGCAATTAGAGCGAGGAATTAATTAGATTCGGCGTGGGATATGCGCGCGCCAAGCGCACCCACACGTGCAGAATGTCGCTCTCTCCTTCTATGCACGCACGTGTCTGTGTGTGTATGCGTGCAGTGTTTATGTGTGTAAGCGTTTGAATCGACGCGCTCGCGCATTATCAAAATAAACGCGGATAAGGCCGCGCCGCTACATTGTGTGTATATATGTATATATATCTTTGTTTGAGCACTCTCCACGTGTCTGTATATATACGTACGTTTTAAATGCACACTTAGACGCGCGCGTGCAGGCGGCAAATAATTGGGACCGCTGTGCTTTTTATCGGTGCAACACACAGACCTATAACAAGAGTGTAAACATACATACACGCCGCGGTGCAGTGTTGTTATTGTTATAGTACTTAAAAAGCCATAACAATGGATTAACAACGCAAACAATGTATTTATGCGTGTGTATAGTGGAACAAACTACATATATAATTTCGAAGTCATGCTGATGCACTCGCATATAATCCTATATATATATACATATAACGGAAAACTACGCGGATAAAAGCGCGAATAATTCAGCGACGATTTCGAGCGGCGTCCAACCCCCATTCGGCCATTACCAGCGTGCGCGTATAGAGGCACACATATATACATGAAAGCAATATGAAAAAGACACGAAGCGCGCCGACAATACTGGCTGCTGCTGCTGCTCTTCCCCCCCCCCCCCCATCCCGCCGATAAAAAGCCCGAGCAGAAAGCGCATTTTTCACGTGCCCTCGAGCGCTATAATACTCTCCAGAGACTCATGCGCGCATATAGGTATACGTCGCACGCACACACGTATAGTGACACGTACACCGCAAGCTCTCTCGTGTATAAAGGGCGTGAGCTTGCGCGCCTGCCTGCTAGTCTCTCTTTCTCGCGCACCGGAATGAAGTTACAAAGGCGCGGGGGAATCAAACTTTTCATCACGTGCACAGACACGCACACACACACACGTGAGCACGCAGAGATTGAATTACGCAGACTGCATGTGTAGTAGGCGTCAGCAGGAGGGGATCCATTTACTTCCCGTATACACACACACACGCGCATACGGTGATACGCACACGCGCTCGAGCACGTTTGTAAACATTAAGAAGTGATTCTCTCTTTTTTTTTTGCTCTCCACGTGTGGGTTTCGAGCATTCGTATATGTGCATATGCGCGAGGGGCTCTTTAAAAGGTATGTGCACTTTCGAGAGCACATTTTGCTTTGTCTGATCTCTGCCGTAATATATATGTATATACTTTTCTAATCAAATATTAGCCCCCTGGGAGATCACATGTCGTTTGTCGAGTGCGTCTCAAACAACCGAGCGAGCTCTCACAGAAATTATACTATAACGCGCGCGGCTGTCCACTTCAGAGAGAAACGCTTTCGAAACACTTACACGACGAGTCCATCACGCGCGTCTACCGCGCGCGGAAAATCGGGCAATTACATGCACACACACATGTATCTCAATTCGGAAAAATGCGCGGAATCGTGCGTGTTATATTAGCCGCGTGCGCGGCTAAATTCAATTGGGTACACACGGCCGGGGCGTGCGAGCGCGGGGCAAATAAATTTCCGATAATCCGGTTTGTGTGTCTCGGGGCCCCCAACGAGTGATTTCTCTCTCTCTCCCTCTCGTTCTCCTCGACAAATGGATTTCTGCGAATCCGCGGACGATTTTCTCCCGCGGCTGCTGCTGCTGCTGCTCCTTCCACGATGCTACACTCTTCTCTCCTACAAACCCACACACGGAGAGACAGAGATCGAGTGAAAATTAATGATCGTCCGCGGAGAGCAAGAAAGTCCAGGCGAGCGGCGCGCGGGGAGGACGAAAAAAAAGTGAAAATGGGCCCGGGAATGCCGTATAAGAGAGCATGCACGGGGCGGCTGTTAATCCAGGTCTATACCTGCCCGGCTAACCTTGCCCCGCGCGTGCGCGAGAAGGAGAACAAAAGGTATAGAAAGGCGAGAGAGGAGACGTCTTATAAGCGAGGAGAGAGAGAGAGAGAGAGAGTATATAAGGCGACGGCGCGCGGAAACACTTGTTATTATTTGCTCGGTGGAAGAGGAGCCGCGAGGTGGTTCTCTGTGTACAATGAAAACATGACGCGGTAGTTTTCTGAATTGCGCTGTGATTGATATTGCGGGGAGAAGGAGATAGAGAGAAGTGCTATCTCGCGACGATGGGAGAGAGAAAGAGAATTTTCCTTTACGACTGTTGCGGCGGCGGCGGCGACGCTGCGCACAGGTTGTAAATTTTAACCGCGCGCGTGGGGACGACGGTTATTGAATTATTTTGTACACAAAGTTTGAGGGAGATTGGTATAGGGAGAGAAAGAGGTAATAATTTACGAGGATTCGCGGGCGTCTGTGTGTGTAGTGGCTCTCCGAAGTGATTAATATTTTAGAGGCATGCGCGAGTCGCGATTTTCCGACCTACTTGCTGGACCAAAGGTGCGTGACGCGTCGGTGAGGTTTTTTGTCCGCGTCGATGGGTTCGGCTAAATTGTTCGGACGATTTAGCGAAAATGTTTCATGCTAATTAAAGCATTTAAAATCAGTTTCTTAATTAAAAAAAAACGACCAAAAAACAGCAGGATTTTAATTTAAAAAAGAAAAGGCAACTGTATATAATTTGTATCTCCGGAATCCAAATTAACTTTTTTCCGCACAAGGCAAACGTAATATCACTTTTACAGACACTCGCGGACAATTTTCATCTCCATTTTTTTTCCCCACTACAAGGTTACCGCAAAACCATCCTTCCCCCCAGTATCCAAATCATCACAAAGGAAATAACGCGCGTCAATTTCGCAACTATATAATATCGTGTCGTGTCCAAAAAAACAATCCCACCACAAAAAAACGCAGACACACGCGTGTAGACAAAAAGATAGGCATAAGTCGGAGTCAAGGCAACGCAGCGGCGCTGCATTACCTAATCCTCTCCTGTCGAAGACGAAAAGCACACGATGATGATAATAATGGATCGTCAGCGCGCGAGTCGCACGCTCATCGCGGGTCGCGCACAATCGGCTGACCCACATCCACTTGCACGCTGTATAGTGAGTAGGGACTTATGATTCGCGGCGTGCATAGACGATGACGCGCGCGTGTGTGGCGGAAAAATCGCGGGTTAAATACATCTGCGAAAAATGTTAAAAATAAAGAGTGCGTGCGTAAGTAGACGAGTGTGTCTTAGCATATTTTTCCATATCTTACACAGCGGAAACTTCCATCTACGGTCGACTCGAAAAAAAAAAAAAGAAAAAAGAAACAACGACTTTTAATTGGGCGATCGAGGAGGCTATACAGTCGAGCCAGCACACACTCACATTCCCATCAGAGAGAAGTCACCGGAGTAGACCACACGACGATAAGGCGATCGCCGAGTGTCAGATTATCGTTCTCCCTTATGTATACTCACACACACGTACGTACTCTCTCGCATCGGCTTTCATTGACTCTCGAGTTAACGGATCGCCGTGCGTCAGACTCCCCTCTATATATGTATAACTACACACTCCTATACCAAAGTCATTACCGCGGCCTTGCAGTTACGCGCGCCGCTCGCCTCCTTGAGACATATACGTATATATATATAATGCACGCGTATATATTATAATGTATTCGCGGAAAAAAACGGGACGCGCGCGTGCGAGCGGATTTCGGTTCGTGACCTTCTTCCTCCTCGTCGTCTCTAAGCTGCAGTAAGTCGTCGGCCGACGATGGTGTGCTGCGTCACACACTTCGAACAAAGCCACTCAGCGCGCGCAGGATGGCAGAGAGAGAGAGAGGAGAAAAAAGGGGAGATTGTCACAGAGAACAATAAAGTGCGTTTCCAAAGTCGATGCTGCAGCAAAAAATTAAAGCGGTGAGTTCGCCGTTTAAATTTCTGCGGAGGTGCCGCGTTGTTTATCGGGCCGTTGCGAGAATCCTTTCCATTTTCTGGTTTTTGTTTTTTTTCTTCTTCAGGAACTGCCGTTGAAAGTCGGCTTTTAATCGGCGAGTTTATTCGAGTTATCTTACGCGCCTAGCTCTCGGTGTATTAAAATAGACCTTGCGGAGATAAAGGTACACGTACACTTACGTAACTCGTTGCGTGTATATATATATGTGTGGACTCTTAACTCTCGACGCGTGCGATATATACAATAAAAATTTCAGAACCATTCGATAACTACAGTCACATATATATATACGCGAACGTGTGTGACCCAATTATTCAACCTCTATTTTTTTCCCACATACTGCACTCATTGCCACGATATAACCCCATTAACGCAATTTTAACGGCGCCTTTTAACACTCGCCACGTATATAAGTGTACACGACGGAACACAAAGGCAGCCCGCTAATCTTGGCTAAACGAAGGGGGGCGATAAACGCCTCGTGTTCTTTTTATATTGTGTCACGACGGCCGCGGCGACGACGATGCCCGCGGGGAAATTAAGGTTACCAAAACAGTCCTTTGTTTACTTTTTCGGCTCTCCGTCTCTCGGCCCTTAATTGAAAAGAAGAAGAAGACACGCGCGGGATTCGCGGTCACTATACACGTATATGTGTGTGTATACAGCTAGATCGGTTTCACGATCGCGGCCCCGATCTTTCGCAATTGACTCGTTAAGATTTCGATACAATACACGTTTGTGTGTGCGAGTGTACGTTCAACCAGAAGCGCTCAGAGACAATACCATCGAACATGTTTTTTTTATCCTTGTACATACACCAACGTACATGTATAATAATAAACACCATACTCATCGCAGATGATGATGCTTATCTCCGGCAATCACACACTACACTCTCGCTCATAATCCGTCGTAATTAAATCACGCCGCACAAGTAGACGAGGAAGCGGAAGAGCGAAAAAAAAAAAATTCTCGGCAAATATTTATCCATCACATTCTCCCTCTCAACGAAAAGCAGCAGCAGCAGCAGCAGCACGTGAAAGGCCGCCGTCGCATCAAGGACTCTCCTCTCTTATCTCCTCACGTCCTCTCTCTCTCGTGCCAGCAGAAACAAAAAACTCCTTCTCTCTTGAGAGTGACTTGAGAGAGAGAGAGAGA
>JAPYZP010011938.1:0-11950 GCA_030522985.1 Torymus sinensis
ATTGGTTCATCATCAATGACAACTTTTCACCAATATAAAAACGGCTGAAAAAATGTGGGCCGAGATCGATTTCGTTGGTACGCTATTTTTCTCGTATATAATATGTCCCATAGAACCAGAAAAACCTTGAATTAGAAATTTCCTCATATATAAACATGCAATGGAATATATAGCTTCAACCATTCACACATTTTCACTTGCTACAAAAAATAGCACATATCCAAAATTTCGAATGAAAAGATACACGATTCATTGAGGTCTTTAGGTTTGTTAAGGCGGCGTATATTTAGTAAGTGAAATAACGCTTTTTATAAAATTTATTAATATAGTTTTATATAGGTATTATGTCGTTGGACGAAAAAATTCACGTGTTTTGTTTTTAGTTGCAGATCATTGCAATGTGCTAATTTTTGTAATGGCAAGTCGATTGAAAGAAGTGCATTTTTGCAACGAACGTCGATACACAATTAACCACTGATAATTAACCTTGCCAAACGATACCATAAAGTGCCCAGTAGGCACAATAGCTTATTCGTATAACCCATGGTGATTTTGTTTTTTTTTCATGAAACCAAAACTTTTCACTGTCAATGAATATATCTGCCCGTTTCGCTGCTCGACCACCGTATCCGATGTGAGGATCATATTAAGAGTTTAAAAGAGTGAGGGTAATCGGTCTCTTAATAGTTGCGGTTACGGGACAAAACAGGGCGAGCGGGCGCGCGCGAGCGGCGGCCAAGTTCGGTTTCAAGCCGGGCACAGTGAGCGCTCGGTGGTAACCCAATAGGCTTCCCGTATAGGAATATCGTATGTACCTCGTGCCGCGATACAAAAGCTGATCGCCACATCGCACGCGATCAAGATGCACGTCAGGGAAACTGACGAACCTCCTCGCGGCTCCATCACCAGTTGGCCGCGCGCACAGCGTCTATGTATTATAAGCACCAACAGTTTGCTCTCAACCCTATACCAATGATTATAATATAATAGATGGATATAGTATTTCTGACGACTATGTAATTTTTTGGTTTTCAAATTATATTGTAATTCAATATCCTTTATTACTGAACATTATATCTGTGGTGCCAAAAGAAGAAGGGAATAAATCCAATTTTTATGAAAATTGAGTTTAGGTCATTTTTCTCTTTTTTGAGGTTCAATACGCTATTTTTTTAAGTCTTTTTTTGAAAAGAAATCCGATATTCCGTAGTTACAATGTAATTGAAAAAGGAAAAATACTAGCAGTTGCATGTAAGCTTTAGCATTTAAATCGCAATATCTCGAAAACTTTTCCAATTCCCTTGGTGCCACATATATAGTTCGTTATGTCTTTGTAAACTAAAAACTGCACGGGTTTATGAATCCTTAAATATTTTAATAAATACAAGATCTTCATCAGTCTGGGCAATCATTATTTAAGAACGACACTTGGAAAATTAACGAACTCATTACTATATGTCTCAGTTATTGCACTCGTCTCCAAAATGTCAAGTTAAATAAAAATGAACTTGAACAGCGCGCGTCGTATACTATAGAAAACACGTTTAACATAACAACGTCGAAAGAAACCCTTCAACGGGCCTCGAAAACGCGGCAGCCGTGCGTGCACGAAAAGATCGTTCAGGGCCGCGCGGGGAGCAGAAAAGGGCCGCCGCAAAAGAAAACCGAGGCCCTCGAGTAGTTTATAGGCTCCACTGATCTCCCTGACGTTCATCGCCGCCGCCGAGGAGGCTTCTCGAGTGGCCCGCGCGCGCCGCCTCTCTTGTCGGAGGGATTCTCTAATGGCCCGTTGATTTACGGAGTTTCATTGTTGGCCCTCTCTCTCTCTCCACGCATTAATCGCGCTCGAGCGCGAGCGCAGCGGCGGCGGCGGCACTTCGATTATCACTTGGCGAAAAACGCGAGCGCGAGAAAAATCTCATTCGAGCGCAGCGAGCCGCCTTTCTGCGTGTTTTATGCGCGCACGAGCGTCGTTGTGTGTACAGATAGAGAAGGGTTCTCGAGCATGTGCCGAAAGAAGATTTCGAGGCTGGCTGCTGCTGTGGGTGGCTGTATACGGATGCTTTCGGCTTTCGGCGATTATGGCACTCGTGAGACGGGTGGATGCGCGCTTTTTTAACTAGCCGCCTGTGTGTGTATGTTTGATTCGGGCTGGGTATAAGAGAAGTTTTTTGCTTTTGTGCAATGAAGCGAGCAAAGTGCTTTGTTTTGATGCGAGATAAAGACTATGCGCCTTTTTGCTAGTGCTTTCTTCCTTTGTGTTATTTATTGTGTTGGATATTTTATGTCTTATATATATTTAGATTTAATGGAGTTTCTGTAATTAATCGTATTGTATGTGAATGGGGCAACAATTTCTTTTTATAGGTATGTTATCTTGCATTAACTGATAAATAAACTGTGATATTTTATATACTAACTTTTTTATGCTAAAATTATTTTAGGGATATTCAAATGGAACATTTGACTGTGATATTGCTACTTTATATATCTTTATTTTGTTCTTTTTACGTATACAATTATGCGGAGAAGCATTTTCCAAAATTTAAACTGTATTTTTATTTTTTATTCTTTGTCAATAATTTATGAATAAAGCTTTTATCCAAACCAGTTTGGTCAACTTACTTTCAAGATATTATATTTGTATATTGACTCCCTATGGTTCCGGATTCCGTTCCATATTTATTATATGATTATTGAAAAAATTTGTAAAAAGATTTTCTTTGGCTTTTTTCGAAGTTATGAATCATTTAGTTCTATAAAGTTAGGATGTATGCATTTAAAGTCCAACAAAGTATCCTCGATGTAGATCCTAGATGTTTAAACTTAAGCTTAAACGGCCATGTTGCTAAAAAGAACTCCGTAAAAAGAAAAACTAGTTTTTCTTTTATAAGAAATTGTATATGGCTCTTCCCAGGCTGAATGGTTTGTGTCTGAATGAAGCTAATTCCAAGATTTAAAAAGAAAGAATTTCTATTACATCAAATTAAAATGTCTGATACACGTATTTTTGGAAGTGTCAGGGTCTACGATTCCAGTTTACATATCATATGTCATATTGTAAACTTAGTGAAACGATTTTTGAGATACTTTTAAAGATTGTTGCAATTTTTGTACAAAATTTTGTATCTTTGTAGTTACAGACAAAACTAAGTTTTCAAATGCAAAAGAAATAAATGATCGTTGGACCAGTTGTGAAAATCTTTACATTACTTCTATAAAGGTCTATTTATTAAGCTGATTCCATAAAGCTTGTACACTTTGTCAGTTGTAAGTACTCTGTAAATATCTCAGAGACTACATTGTCCTTCAAAATAGTCTAATAGTAAATAATATTAATATTTATTTTCTGAATTAAAATTACGCACTAATTGGCTACATAATAAGTATATTCAACAATAAAAATAGACTTTCCTAAATATTTTGTTTTGAAATTTATTTTGCTATTCACAGGGTTGTTTTAATCTTTTGAATTCATACAAAACAATTACAATGTTAACAAATCTTATTAATTCTATAATTTATGTTGAGTTCTGAAAAATAGAGTAAGTAACAAGCGCGCATAGTAAAAATATACAGATTTTGCATTGTATAACATTTGAATATTGCATTAATTATAACGTATAAATGGTTCGGTTATTCATCTGAGTATTTTTGTGAGTAATCTAGTCGCAGGTACTATCGGTTTTTCACATAAGATAGCGCCTATATACTGATCTTGATTTTAGTTTGGAGAAGATTCATATTCATTTGCAAAATATGATATGTGAGAGGTATAAAAATACAATTTTTGCAAAAGCCCTAAAATCCAAACTGAAACCATTTTTCTTTTTCTCTTTCACAATGGTTCATTTCATTTATATGTATATATACTCAGACGTCCGTAAAGTCGCCGTTGGTCTCTCCGACGGGCAGTATCCGCACGAGATCGTTCGTCGACTCAACGACGTTCGTGTAGCTGACGGTGTCTGCGTTTCTGTGGCGCATCTTCATAATCCACTGGCCGAGGCAGCCGCGCGAGTAGTAGACGACGCCGGCGGACAGCGTGCCGAGGATCAATAGCACGAAGCCGACCCAGAGCATCGGGAAGAGCACGCGGCCGACGGGGCCGAAGCCGCCGCTGCTGCCAGTGACGCCGGCCTCGACTGGCTCCAGGCACTCGAGCTCGTCCACGGTGATGTTGTGGAGCAAACGATTGCGGTAATGCGCCGGTGCCTGGCACCTGACCAGATAAAAAAAGGGAAAGACGAGATTAGCGACGAGAGAGGAAACAACCGTCGTGGTCAAAATAGTAATGGTTAAGTCCAGGAGGAGGAGTTCAGAGAACGACAGTGTAAGAATACATTTTTATTATTTTTCTTAGAAAAAAAGGTTGGAAAAATTTATGTGAGCTTTATTTTGTCAATTTGAATTGTATTCGTTGTCGAAATCACTTGACTAAATTATCCGAGGAATCCTTTTTTTTTCTTTTTCTCAAACTTATATTTGTATCCCGATCCGTTACGCTATTAATATTTGACAAATTCTACCATTGTAATTTTCAAATACTCGCAGCTCGAAATAATCTATTTTTGGTCCACTTGTATAAATTCATTTTCCAATGAATTTTTTCTTTCATTTTACTTGATTATAACATACATTTAGTTCATTTTAAGAAACGACTTTCTTTTTATGAAAAAAAGTGATGAAAAAGTGTTACCGAATTATAATATATTAATCAATATAAATATTAGTGAAAAATAAATAAGAGATATTATATATGTGTATTTGCTGTGAATTCATCTCCTTTTACATTGGAGCAGAGAACATAACCTGCCATCTAGCGACAGTAATCAGAACCTTATTGTCACCTACATTTTCGTGCGTTGGAAATAAAGCTTTCTTCCTTGACAATATCTGATATTCCTTTTTTTTTCAATTTAATAATATTTCATAAATAAATTAATAATCATAGTAGTCTATTCACATAATAAGAATAAAATAAATGAAAAATTTAATAACATTTCATACCAATACGATATTTAATAAAAAAATTCGCAAAAAACTATATAATATATTTAATACTTTCATTGAAATAAATATGATTGAAAGAATTGAAAATTCACCTGAAGCTGTTGACCAAATCGGTAGTCAGGTTCATCTCAGCGATCCACTGCATGCGGCAGTCGCAGTTCCACGGATTACCCTTCAGATCCAGTATCGCAGTTTTCTGTATTATCGGCCATAGCTCCTCGCCCAGCGTCTGCAGGCCGCAATTCTCCAGGGAAAACCTCTTGAGCATGGGCAGCAGGGGCGAGCTCATTGGATGGAGGCGTATCTGCGACAGCATCGGCGAGTCGCGTATCGACAGGATCTCCAGTTGCGTCAGATTCTCGAAGTTGTTCAGCAGAATGGACGTGAGATTGACAGAATTGTCGAGCGAGAGTACGAGGAGCTGGGGCATGATGAAGGTGCCGAGGTGCAGGATATTCGTGCCGCAAATGTAGAGGACGCGAATGTTAGAGGGTAGTGGTGGGACATCCTCGATCGGGTTGAGCGAGAGGTCCAGATGCTCCAGCTTCTCCAGCGGTTCGAACATCATGGGCGAGAAGTAGGGACAGGAGATGTTGCGCAGGTCGAGGTGCTTCAGCTTCGTGAGATTCTGAAAGACGAAGGGGTCCATGTTCTCTTCGATAGGGTTGCTTGCCAGCGAAAGGAATTCCAGATTCTGGAAAATAAGAGAAAATTATTATGTTATATTCATTGGTTGTTTAATGTAAGAACTATCTCAGTTCTTGAATAAAATTGAAATACGATATAAATAATAATTAATATTAACAATCTCTGTATGCAAAATTTCAAGGTAGCTTGACGAAGAAATACATGATTACGAAACATAATAAAAGATTATAAAGTTAATCAACGTGAAAGAATAAATACGCTTTATTTTATTTTTGATTTCATTCAATTAAAATATATTATAACCGTATTTAATGAATTACTATCATATTTTTAGTATTACTAATTCCGTAGCGAATAATCGCTTCTTTGTGGTACCAACTATCAATGAAAATATGCACTTCTTTGTGTTGCAAGACAGTGACACGCTCTAGATCACTGTACACAACTGCTGATTTATCACCGAATACAATTTTTTACGTATGCTATAAATAGGCATTTCATTGATCAATTTGCAACTTTGCCAATAATTTAATACATTTATCCACATTTACTATAATACATACTTGAATTGGGGAAAAGTTTATAATATTTTATATAATATATATATATATATGCTATACACATTTTTTAAACTATTTAAAAATAATTGCATATAACAGCAAATTTAATTTATTGTGCATCTTTTGTAATAATAATATTTAATTTTTAATTTAATTTGTATTTAATCTTGATGGTTTAATTATTTTATGTTATATGAAAAAGAATTCATCCAATAATAATTTGATTTTTTATTATTCCTATAATTATAGCTAATGTTAAATGCTAAGATGAATTTCTCACGTTCTTTCACTCGAAATATTCAAATAATTATTTTTGAAGCAAACAACTTAACGCGAATCTATAGAAAGATAAAACAAAATCAGTTTAATAGCTTTGATACTACTTCTGTCATATGCGGTTCTTTAAATTATCGCATGTTTTTTCTCAATCATTTATCACATTCACTTCACATTTTGCGCAAGGTATCCGGAAACTTTTAAATTCTGTATCACATTTCATATAAATGAAAAAAACTTTTTAATTTAGGATATTATTATTATTAAATAAGTAAATTTGATGGCCCTATTATACTCCAATGTTGATAAAATTATTTTAATTTTTATTGTAGACTTGTGTTTAATTAAAATTGGGTCAACTGTTCATTTTATAAAACATGATGATACTATATAGATGAACGTTATAGTATTATATTATTAATCTGGTTTTATAATCAATAAAATATATAAATAAAGTTATAATAAATCGTGATATGCAAAAGATACGTACTCAAAAAATATAAAAATTACTTCTTGATTATTAGTGAGATAGCTATATATCAATTAGATAAAAAATCCGTAAACATTCTCTCCAAAAAATTAGACCCCCAATGCAACTCCAAATTATTTAGGTTATCGTGTTTATATTATTACTGTCTATTAACTAAACAATATCATTATCAAGCAACATTCAATCTGAAAAATATTACCTTCTACGTAAAATAATTTTTGTGTTTAAATTATAAATACAATATTAAAATGATTCAAACACTTTTTGGCATCAAATTTAATTAATAAAATTATGACATTTTCTGCAGTTTCTTGCAAAATGCAAGATTTTCCTAATATTTTTCCAATCATCGCTCCAAATGACGTTCAAGTTTAAGTTTAAAAAAAATCATGCCACGAATAAAGGGTTGAAATCCCTTGGTTACAAAAGAGCGTTAACTCCATACCTTCATGTGTTGCAACATGGTATCGTTAACAACGTAGAGATCGTTGAAAGAAACATCTAATACTTTCAGTTTAGAAACTCTGTGACTTAGAGCTTCATCGTTGATATACTCTATCCTGTTATGGCTGACATTCAGCTGTTCCAAATTGTATTCTTCCTGACACAGAAAGAAGAATTTGTCGAGTGCATTGTATGATAGATCCAAAATGCGTAGATTGTCGAGTTCTGTAGAACAGTCGATAAAACGGTCTAGCTTGTTCCCCCGAAGAATAAGCTCGTTCACTTCGGGCATATTAATTTGATGCTGCACTTTTGTAAAAAAGTCTTCTCTCTGCAATCCCCGATCCGATAGGTCGATCTAGAAACACACACGTGTACATGAAGAATTAAGCGCAGATAGCATTAAAATGGCAAAGTTATAATGAGCAATGGTTCTTGATTATAAATAGTATACAGCATTATTATGGCTTCATTTTATCTTTAGTTTTATGATTTATCGAACAAATTACGAAATGTTCACTAAAAGATACGCAAATCAGAGCATTGCGTGCATTTATATACTAATTAAGGGTGCACGATACAATATAGGCAATTGACGAATTCAAATTGAAACCTAATAAGATAGCATGTAAATTTAGTAATATTTTCAGAATTATTTTACCTTTTTGTCATTGGGAACTGCTTTGCAGAATCCCCATAGCAACACGACTCCCACACATAGCCACAACTTAAAACCCATTTTCACTGTCTTATTCACTCGCGATTCAGAGAAAAAAAAAATAAAAAAAAATCTTTGTGTTACACAACGCGATGCGCCGTTGGGAGCCTCAGCGATCCGACCGAAGCGCACCGATCGACGATTCGTCGAGGAAAATTCATCGGTGGCGTAGACGACGGCGGCGCAGACAGGTCAGAAGTTCAGAATCGCAAGGCGAGAGCTCAGCCGCTATGCTCGTCCGAGGCTTCTGAAGCGATAACTTCGGATTAATCCATTCGTCGACTGGATGCACGTCTTGACGTCGACTAAGGGGGCGGATTCAATGCTTTTGTAATTTCAAACTTCCCGCCGCGACGAATAACCAAATATCGCCGATTCCCTATATCGCGAATCATTTAGTATGTGTGAGCACACCATGTGGCCGATTGGCGGACGATGGAGTGCGCGATAAGGAAGTACATGAGGCAAAACAGAAAATAAAAACTTTTTGTTGGTAAACTAGTTAATTTGTGTTTATATTTGGAAATAGCAGTTTTTATCTAATTGGTAATAGCTACTTTATAATCTCTATGATAAGAAGATTATGTAGATCATTTAAAACATTATCTAGGTCATATTAATATACTAATTACTTATTTAATGATTCTCTTAATTATCTATTTCTTGTAATTTATGCTTAGTTTTCACATTAATTGTATTATGCGATATGATTAATAATTGTTTGCCGTAACTAATCGTCTTTCAGATTACGTGTATTTTTCAATTAACTCATATATTATATTTGTGCAATGTTATCGAGTATTGTGAAATCTCTTAGTATAGTTGGCAAAAAATTTGGACTGCCTTTGCTGCTTTTTACCAAATAATTCTAATGCTTTTGCTTATAGAAAACATAAATCTAATATGCAAATTCGAATAAGTGACAATTAATTATATGCATAATAGCGTGGAATAATAGGTAGATAGTCGTGAATTCACGTATTCAAATATAAATGGTTTACTTATTTGCAATGTACCCTATAGTGGAAATGGAAATCATACTGTGCCAAACTATGCTACACTATGCTACGCATGTGCTGATTCGAACATTTGGTAATAATTTGGCATGGTACGGTACAGTGTGGCACAGTATGGCACGATACCAAAATTTTAAAATAAAAATACTTTTTTCCTCTTTTGTGAAAATCCCAGCACAGTCTGGTATCGATCAGAAAAGTCTGACAAGGAATGGCATCGCTTAACATAGTATGGCATGGTGTGGCACAGTTTGGCATGCATCGACACAGCTTAACATATTGCGTGTCACAGTGCACCGTAGCGTGGCATAATCTCAAGTCTTTAGCAAAAAAAAATCGTTGTCTTTTTATGAAATTGGAATAACTTGGCACGAATCGATAAACTGCAACTGTTCCATACCATGACAAAATGTGCCATACTATGCCATACTATGCACTACTATGTATGTAAAGGCATATATGTAGCGCAGCGTTACATAATTTGGCACAGTTGGATACGATTATTTAGGCATAGTTTGCCATAGTCTGACATGATTTAGCACATCACATTATTTCTAGCAGGGTACTTACAAAAAGCGAATATTTACTTATTTGGATAAGTCAATTTGATTTATACGAATTTAGAGGGTATGCTACACTTAATTTTGTCTCAATGTTTAATGACAAAGTTCAGAAGGTGAAAGCTATAAGGAGAATGGAAATAGAAAAATTACCTGTTTTTAATAAAATAATGAATAATTAAAAATATAAGCAATACCAAAAGGTAATCATCAAATTTATTATTTATATAGAAAAGATTCATTATATTAAGTTTGTCGAAAAATGAATTAAAGTGCTACAAGATAAGCCGTTGATTAAATGCAACATATTATCTTGTCATTTCAAACTTATTTCAGTGACAGTAAACATTATAACTAACAAGAAGAGGGTCTCAACTGCGGGAAACGGATCTTAGCGTTTATTGGAGAGTCGATTTCTGGTACCTAAATATGAAGCCCAGTGCTGACAATTTCAGCCAATGGGCTCTTTTTCTTGAGATATAGGCAATTTAATCTCGAATATCCTCTATTTCGTTAAAAAATGATGTCTCGTCTATTGAGTGTCACATTGCAAATATTTATGATAAGAAAACGAGCAGAAAAGATTATAAAAGTAGACAGTAACAGCTAAAATTTAAGCCCTCATTCATTAAAAAATATTGATTTTTCAGGAAGTTACAAGCAATCAAAGATAGCGTAAGAAAATGTTTAAAAATTTGTCTTCATTTTAACCGATTAAATGGATTGTATTTTTAACCATTTTCTTACGCTATCTTTGATTGTTTGTAACTTCCTGAAAAATTAATATTTTTTAATGAATGAGGGCTTAAATTTTAGCTGTTACTGTCTACTTTTATAATCTTTTCTGCTCGTTTTCGATAAATATTTAGAAAAATTATAAATATTTATAAATTTTTTATAAATATTTGCAATGGACACTCAATGAAAGAGACATTATTTTTCAACGAAGTAGAAAATATTTGAGATTAAATTGCCCATATTTCCAGAAAAAGGGTCCATCATATGAAATCATCAGCACTGGGCTTCATTTCGCAGGTGAGACCCCCTCCTTATAAGTTTATATTAATCTTTATATAGGTATAATTAATGGATTATTTTACAAATTTATTTAACGTCAACCGATATCGTCAGCAATAATACGTATAGTATATTACTGAAGAAATAAATTATTATGCCTATTCGATGTATCGAAAAATCGATTAAAATTATAATTATCACGTAAACCATAAAATTTGTGTATTCATGTGTGTATATGTATGTATTTAAATTAAAATGTATGTATTTAAATTGGAATGTTGAAATAATTAAATGCTTATAACGTCCATTAAATTATAATTAATTTTTTCTCCGTATGAAGTTCATTTTATACCCGAAAATTCTTCCTCAAAGAGGAAGCTTTGTAATGGTGAAACAAAATTTTCAAACAGAAAATGTTTAAAAACATGTTTTAAGACTTTGGGTACAAAAATCCGTCGTTTTTGAGCAAAAAAATGTTCGTGTTTGTATGCATGTATGGGTTTATCGGGTAGAGCTTATTCTTTTCGTTTCGAAGGAGAAGAGATAGCGTAACCTATTTTTTCATTTTTTCGGTTTTCTTTTGTTTTATAACCAAAAAACGATTTTGAATTACCGTAGATATTACTTAATAATATAATCAATTTTTATTTAAAGGTCGTCAAATTACCTACAATTTCCTTTTTTAAAAGTTTAATTATCTTTAGTTTGTCATTTGTTATTAAAGAAAATATGGTTTAAACTTGTTTATTTTTTTTCTAAATAAATTTTTAATTTATTGACTTGAACTTTTAACCACTTATTACACTAGTTCGGGGTAATATTCGGCTAAAATTTCAAGTGATTATCTTTATTTTGTTAAGAGAAAAAAAATTATTTTGAAAAAAGGGCATTTTTTTCCGACACTAGAACATGAGTGAAATTTAATTTATTAATCGTAAAAGGTAATTTATCAATGATTTTTACAACTATCATTTTAGATATGTTAATAGCAGCTAATGGTAGACTCTTAATTATAGTTTTTAGTGTTGACGTTAATGGCCATTCTCTACCAGTGAAAGGATGGGTTTCTTAATATTAAAACACCAGAGATTAGAGATTAGATTTATTACCTATTAGAGTAATCTGTAAGTTTATTTTTATTATTGTTTATTTATAAATAATTTAATTAAGTGCGTTTACCGTTGTATTAAAAACTCTGTACTATATTT
>JAPYZP010011982.1:0-10856 GCA_030522985.1 Torymus sinensis
TTTTTTTGGCTGTATTGTTTTTATTTCACACCGGCCCGAGAAGAGAGCCATTAATCGAGCGCATCTCTCACGCGCTCGAATCACGATGACTTCCGGTCGGTTTTAATTATAAGGTTATAATAGAGCGAGCAGCAGAGCAAATTTCGCGCTTTACTCGGGCACAGTTTCATCGCCGGTCCGCAGCTTCGAGTGTGTACACGTGCGTTTGATATCCCGAGAGGAAACGCGCGTGGAACGAGTTCAAAAGCCCGGGAGTCCCACTCGGCAAATGCGTCCTGTGAATTACCGCGAGGCGAGAAAGGGGGAACCGGGATTCGGTGAAATCCCATGATCGAAGTCGAATAGTTATTACAAGTTTCAGCTATATTTACACGTGGTCCTTGGTATGCTTCAAGTTCATTTCTGACCACAAATATATTATGTATACCTCTGATTATTAAGTCCATATACTAATGCGAACAATACTGAATTAATCATGAGTATTTCGGGAGTTTGAAGAATCTTTGAAGAATCAACTACAAGGTGGTGAAATGTTTGCTTGCAGAGTTCGTCGAAAAGCGGTGCGGCGAGTACGGCCGGTGGGAGGGTCGCGGCACCGCGGGCGAACGGGACTCGCCCAACGGATGGACCAACTACACTCCCTGCTTCACCCCCGAGATGCTCCTGCTCATACGAAAACTTTATTCCGGCAGCGAAGACCTCGGCAAGGTAGGCATCGCTCGCTTAATGATACATTGAGAAAAAAGTTTAATCAAACTTCTTTACAATTTTGTAAAAATTACTACAATTTCTCGTAAAACCCCAAAATATTGCCATACTTTATAAGAAATTTTGCGAGAAATATAGGAAAATTTACTGTAATGTATTGTCATTTTTTGGGTTTCCCAGGCAGTATGGTAATTTTTCCAAAACTTTTTTCTCGATGTAAATATACTTAAAATATAGAAATAATATATAAAAGCACATCATAAAATACTCTTATTTGATCAAAGTAATTTAAAACTGAAAAAGTATATTCCATGATTTCAATGTAAATATATACAAAATCTACTACCAATTTGAGGTTCTATACCTATATATGTATGTATGATTTTATCGATTTTTCGCATAAAAGATTGCTTCGTGTTAGAAATACTATTTATTCATGAAGTTTGAAAATAACTTATAAACGTATAGGTAGTAAAATAATAGTAAAGCCACAACAACTTTGATTTAAAAAAAATAACGGCCTAATTAACACAAGCCTTCCTATATAGCTATCCTAATAAATTCAAGTAATAACGTCATTCGAAGGTTCATTTGAGCATTCATGTGAGGACGAAACGATGATTCGCTCGGCTTTACAAATAACTGCCAATTTGTCGGGCAAAATTTTAAAATGATTAGCGGACCAATTTTCCGACGCCCGTCCCGAAAAGTCCGTCAAACCGAACGCGACGCATAATAGCGCAGCGACGCTGCCCGGCACTGGACTCCCTCTCCCCTCTCTCTCTCTCTCTCTCTCTCTCTCTCTCACGCGCTCAGCAGAGTATAACAAATCCCGTCAGACGCTCGGACGTTTGGGCTAATCGCGTCAGAAACAAGGACGCGATTCTTCGCTACGTCGCGCCCAAACAGAGGCAAATCCGATCGAAAATACGCCACTCCCACACCACCATATCGCGACGCTAGTCTATACACACACGCGCGCGCACGCGCGCACAGCTAATACCTATATTCGCACTTAGCTATGCGCGCGCTAAATTACGCGAAAAATAGCTTTTTGCTATGTCGACAGTGAAAAATGAAGTATCCGCGTGCGCGCACTATGTATATATATGTAGATGGTCGCAGGTGATAAAATATTCATTGCGTTTCGCGGCAGCTCTCTCTCTCTCTCTCTCTCTCTCTCTCTCTCTCTCTCTCTCTCTCTCGTCTCGTGCTCAGTTTTAAACCAGATTAAAAGCAAACAGCGCGTTGGTCTAACTGCAGTTGCGCGCGAATATCGGTGCGGAGAAAGGAGGGAGTGGGAGACTGTGTGTTTGTGTTGTGTACTTGCACGCATACACGTGCCCACGTTCGCACGTGTATATACTTATCGGGAGCGTGTGATTTAATTGGTATTTTCGGGACGAAGGATTTCCGGTTTGCCGAACTGATTGATGGAAGGTACCTACGCGAGATCTTGCGAGAATCCGACGCGTGTAAGGTATTGTGTACATTTACGAGCGCTCCATCATCCACGTGCGAACATTATATGCTTTTCACATCACTCGATGATTTTATAATTATTTTCAACGAGTGGTTATTTTCAGATTTTCGATTAGCATTGTGTTTGCTCGCCAAGAAATATCGTAGTTATGGCGTTAAAATCTATATTTATGCTTGTAATCGTCTAGATGTATCATATATAATTATTAAATATTTTAAATCGTCAAGTGAGATTAATTCCGTTATAAATAAAATGTTTTAATTATTACAAATAATCTTTGTATCATTGATTTATTTACAAGTAGCAGAATTCATTCGCAAAAAATTTTTTCAAAAAATTTTTTTCTTCGGACGAAATTTATTATATTATTATTGAATAGAACGCACGAGCTATATTTAAACTTTTCTCTTTTAGGTCAGACTGGACATCGCTGCAAAAACAAGATATTTGGAATTTGTTGGGCTGAGCATATCGTTAACGGCACTACTGATTTCCTTATCAATCTTTTGTCGATTTAGGTATTTGTATAGTTATATACTACACAATTGAAAAGAATTTTGTTAATGTAGATTCATTCGATATCTATACCATAAATATGCACTTTAAATATTTATGTCAATAATTCTAATTTGTTTAAATATATTGCGTATTTTGCGGCTCAAGTACTTTTGATATGGAAATAAAACCACTTTGCTGCAGCGCATTTGTTTCATCGCTATATATTTTTCCATTTCGCTCGAGCGCAAAGTGAACAAATAAAATGCAAATTTTGCAATTTAACAAATAAATGAATATGCATGTGTTCATTGATCAAGATGTAACTCACATCACTTTTAATTGCTTTTGCTCTTCAATTACGTTAATCCAAATGAATTCCATTTCTGCGTGTCGAGCAAATACTATGGATAAGTAGTAATTTAAAATGGATTGTCGCAAAATTCAATCGCCAAAAATATTGCAGAATAAAGTCTCGGCACTATTTCCTATACCATTACCAAGCGTAAATAATCATTACGATTTTTGTAAAAATCAATCGCACTTACAAGGAGAGTGTACAACCTGCGGGAAACGGATTTTAGCAGGCATTTGAGAGCCGATTTCTAGTACCTAAAAATGAAGCCCCGTGCTCATAATTTCGTCCAATGGGCCGTTTTTCTTGAAATATGGGCAATCTGATCTCAAATATTCTTTATGTCGTTAAAAAATGATGTCTCTTCTATTGACTGTCACATTGCAAATATTCAAGATACAAAAACGACCAAAGAAGATTATAAAAGAAGATACGAAATGCTACAATTTAAGCCCTTATTTGTTAAAAAATGTTAATTTTTCAGGAAATGATTAGCATTTAAAGATACCGTAAGAAAATGATTAAAATATTATCCATTTAATTGCTTAAAATGAAGACAAATTTTTAACCATTTTCTTACGCAAAATTTAATTGCTTCTAATTTCCTCAAAAATTAATATTTTTTAACGAATAGGGGCTTAAATTGTAGCATTTCGTATCTTCTTTTATAATCTTCTTTCGTCGTTTTTGTATCTTGAATATTTGCAATGTGACAATAAATAGAAGAGACATCATTTTTTAACGAAATTAAGAATATTTGAGATCAGATTGCCCATATTTCAAGAAAAACGGCCCATTGGACGTAATTGTAAGCACAGGGCTTCATTTTTAGGTACTATAGAAATGCGCTCCAAATGCCCGCTAAAATCCGTTTCCCGCAGGGTGTACACTCTCCTTGTTAGTCTGCATTCCAAGCAAGCCTTCCCTCGAATTATCGTATAAATTATTATTTTTCATTCAAGAGACCTTATCTCCCCTGCAACGCGTAAGAAATTTAGTCCTTGAGCCTCAGACGCATATATACAATTGGTACAACAAATGGCACAGACAGGGAACGATTTTTGCAGGTCACTAAGAAACACGCGGACTCGGATTCATAAAAACCTCTTCGTCGCCATGGTGATTCAAGTCGTGATAAGATTGACGCTGTACTTAGATCAAGCCCTTTTCAAACCGAAGGCTCACGGCTTTCAGCATGGGATTCAGAACACTGTGAGTATGCACACCGGCAACCCTGGGGCGCGAGAAAGAGATGAAATTCGAAAAATTTCTCCCGGCGCCTTCCAGACGCCTGAGAAGTGGGGAAGAGCGCGCGCCCGCTCGCGCTTTAAGTAGATATATGCCGTACCTAGTCAGACGTGTCAAGGAAATTTCGCTTCTATTTCGTCTCCTTTCAATATCGACTTGCGCGCCCGATGCGCGCTTAATGCAAATGACGCTTTACATTTGATTTGCGTGTACTTTTTATTTTGCAAATGGTTTACCGTTGAAAAATTGTTATTCTTGTAATTTTAATTTTAACTTGGGTTTCTATACGAAAATCAGTTTACTTTTTAAAATTCTTGTTTGGAAATTTATTTTCGCATGCTTTTACATGTATAAATGATTGCATTCGATTCTAATTGACGTTTACGCATAAAATGCAAATGCGAACCAATATGCAAAAAGACTCGGTGCAATTACAAGCTCAATTTTTCAGCCCGGTCTGTGCGAAGCCAGCTACGTCCTTCTCGAGTACGCAAGGACAGCGATGTTTATGTGGATGTTCATCGAAGGCCTTTTCCTACACAACATGGTAACCGGTAAGATGAGGCAATTGCACTTTATTTTCAATCGGATATTGTACTTAGGTCCGACGCAGCGACGCTCAGTACCTACTTTACTGTATTTACATAAAATTTTATTCAATGAGGCTTAAAGATTTATTTTGTCTCGATCCTACTTTTAGTACAGGACTTTATTTCCTTTCGATAGTACTTCAACTGTTTGCCAGATTTAAAATCTTAATGTTTGGATACTGGATAAGAAAATGTTGAACCATTCTAATTCAAATAATTCAATTTAATTACGTGTAGATATATATCAAAACTAATTTCGACAAAGATATCCAAATTATTTGTTTGGTTTCGTAATTCAAATGTTGTTTATATATTACTGTAATTGCATTTAAGTATCCATCGATAATATTCCAATAACTAATTACTTACGAGAATTTAATAATAGTTTATAAAGCACTATAATTAGTTTTTGAATGAATTGATTTAGTATATTGCACGCATTATTCGACATAACTAGCATATTTTACACTTGAAGCGAAACTAATTAAATGGAAACGCATTTATTTCGTGTTAGTTATAATAATTAATCCGTCACAACCAAAACGATTATACAATTTATATCGTATTATATTTTGATTTCATTAAATTATTTTGATTGTTATTGTAACCGTTGAAATATTAACAATTTAAATTGTGACGTTGTATTTATAAGAATAAACGATAACCAGTGAATATTGAAATTGAGGTCACTACTTGACAGACGAAAATACAACAAAGTCTCACGTTTTGTTACTTATAATCTTAATGTGTAGAGATTTAATGAGAAAATTTCAATAATACTAATTCTAATTAAAATAATTCAATTTAATTACATGTACAAATCCCAATCAATGCTAACGTTCGAATTAATTAAAATTCAATTTTAACAAAGATATCCAAGCTTTTTATCCTGTTCAAGTCATAAGTCGCATGACCGACATTTATGAAGGATTTTCACAAAATTGATGCGTACAAATGAAATTCTATCTGCTAAAATGTTGGTCAGTACTCTGTAATTTGAATTTTATTTGTTATTAATCATGTGCATTTCATTTCTCATTGTATCTATTAAAATCTACTTTCTTATACTTTAGTCGTTTATTGGAACTATTATTGAATCATCTATTTAATAATAAGATACGTATCCATTCGATATCAATTTAAATTACCTTATTGCTTCCTCTTTAAATAAAAATTGAAATATAATCAATTTTTATTTAAAGGTCGTCAAATTACCTACAATTTCTTTTTTTTAAAGTTTAATTATCTTTAGTCTGTCATTTGTTATTAAAGAAAATTTTAACAACTCATTACACTTCTTTGGGGCAATATTCGGCTAAAATTTCAAGTGATTACCTCCATTTGTTTCACAGAACAAAATTATTTTAGAAAAAATTTCGTGTTCGTTGTCGTACGATAACAAGAGCAAAAATTATCCAATCGTCTTGAAATTTGGCACTGAGATAGCTCTTTTATATCTTCGAACCGAGTTCGTTGCCCAACAAAATCGATTCTTTTCTACTGAAGATATTTGAGGTTAAAAATTGTTTTCTTAAATTTTTGGATTGCGTTTTCTTAGAGAATTGTTGATTTATCGACTTGAAATTTTAACCACTTATTGCACTGGTTAGGGGAAATATTTGGCTAAAATTTAAATTGATTATCTTTATTTTGTTAAGAGAAAAAAAATATTTTTTGAAAAAAGTGCATTTTTTTTCCGACACTTTTTAACAGGAGTAAAAGTCATCCAATCGTCTTGAAATGTGTCACAGAGATAGCTTTAGATATAAGACGCATAGGTTTAAAGTTAGACAATGAAATTTGGCGATAGATATTAATATCTTTGTTTGAAAAAAAATAGAAAAAAAGTTTTATTATTGAAATTTTTTAGATTTTTTTTGTTAAAAATTTATTTTTAGAATTTCAATTAATTAAAAGGAATCGAAAAATTATTTTGAGGGAGCTAAGTGCCATAGAATTGGCAGCGGTTTTTTTTCGTTAAAGCATATAAAGTAGATACGACTGAAGACTACGCGATTGCACTGCACAATATCCTTATCACAAACTATATGTACAAGAGTATAAGCAGAAAGACCCGATTCGAAAATTTAATAAAACCGTCTTGTCGCAAATCCGACTTTTTATTGCCATACCCTTTGAGAAGGCGTTTTCCAGGAGTATATAGTCACGAAATATCTTCGTCTTGCGTCACCTCGACACTGACATTCACCCTTTGCCCGCGTGTGTGGGTGCGTCTTCTGTTGCAGTAACGGTCTTTCAGGAGACTTCGCACTACCGGATGTACCGGCTGGTCGGCTGGGGCTATCCCATCGTCATGACCCTGACCTGGGCCATCGTCACTGCGCTTTATTATCATCCGTCAAAGTAAGTGTTTGCGCCTCCACGGCTCCCCTCCCTCCTTCTCTTTCCTTGCCTTTGTGGATCTCTCGCTTACGCTCCTTTCATCTCCCGCACACATACATATATATAAACACACATACACACGTGCGCGCTGGGAGGATTTAGTTTGCGCAACCTTCCATTCCCGCATTAAAGTTAAATGAGATTCTCGCATTCGAGAAATTTTTTCATACGCACGTACCTGCGAGATCTATAGAGCCTTGAACAATAATACTGCGCGTTCCATTCAAGCAGCCCGCTCCTTATCTGGCGCCGCTTATTATTCGTAAATATTTGGTGCGAAAGTCGGAGGAGCTGCTCTACGAGCGAGGAATGCGTTGCGCCTTCTCATAACTGATATTACAACGATGATTATTATATCCCGACGAATTTACATTTCCCAAATTCTAGAATATGTTGTCGTTTCATTAAGTAGCCTTGGGGGTGCGTATTAGTTAATGTGCGATTTGCATTTTTTAAATTTTTGCTTGCAAAAACGTTTTTGGAATTTTTTTTAAATATTACTGCAACGGTAGTCAGTTTCTATACCAGTTAGAAATACTTTTGCTCTCTTAAAACCTGAAAAAAACTAAATTTATTGTTTTAAGTTATTTATCTTTACGAACCTTTCTATAATCTTAATAACTTTTAAGCGATTTATTCGTCTTGTGGAAAATTCACAACCACCTACACATTCGTGCATCTACTGCAATTTCCACTAACTTATTAAAGCTGCTTCCAGCACTGATCCGCCTATATAATCACTCTGATGCATCAAAACTCTTATAAATGCAACTATAAAATATTAATCTTGAGTATACGCAAAATCGCAAGGTGAGTCGACTAGACGTTGCGTCATCCGAGTCAGAAGGTGCACAATTAGGCGTTAATAATTCATAAGAGCTCTCCTCCTCCTCCTAATTTCTCCGTCTGCTAAATCCCCTTCACTCGAAATTCCTACCCGCGCCATTGTAAAACATTCAAAGCCCTGCGCTCTCGCTCATCGAAATCGCGTTTAACCCTGTGCAGATGCTGGTGGGGCTACAACCTGACCTTGTACTTCTGGATCCTGGAGGGGCCGCGAATGGCGGTGATATTGGTAAAGTATTTAGTAATAGCTGATGTTTGGCCGTCGGGCTGAGCCGAAAAAAGCCTCAAGGAGGGGATTACGTGGGAGGGCATCCGACGGTCAGATTATAGCCGGTAGTCCCGTGTACGAAAAGCAGCTGATCTCAAGGGGGCACTCTCTGCTTTCAGGTCAACTTCTTGTTCCTGCTCAACATCATAAGAGTGCTGGTGGTGAAGCTGCGCCAGAGCCACACGAGCGAGATCGAGCAAGTCCGGTAAATCGACGATAAGAACGAGCGAGCGACTCGTGTCTTATATACTTTCTTGCTCTAGCTTTTAGCGCTTTTTCATAAACGGCTTAGAGTTATATTATATATACTTTGTGGACTTGGGGCCTGCTCTTACTCGTATTCGAGATCACCAAGTTGTACATTTCGAAAGTTTTGATGATTTTTTAAAAAGCGTATAAGATGCGTACGTGTTGTCTTAGAGCTTGTCGATGCATGCAAAGTATATATTTATTTATTATGTTATATGAGTTATGTATTTTGAAATAAGAGCTGAATGGTAAGTGAGCCAGTGAACATCATGCACGTAATATTGCATTGTTTTAAAAGTTTTTCATTATTATATTTTTCAACTACATTTTATTCCAAAGCCAGTTTTAATCTTGTAAACATTTTAATACTATACTCGGGTAGTTTTTAGCTTTCAACATTATTCTTTAAGGGGTAAGCCTAAGTTAATTACTGAAAAAATAAGATTGGCTTTAATTAGTGTAGTATCTTTTTTATGTATACATTAATACCATCATTATCAATTAACAAAATACACATCAAAATCAACATTTCAAGCCCTGAAAGATTCCTCTATCTTAATTTGCAAGTATTGTAATAGTCACTTAATTTTAACACATATTTTGTGCATGTTTGCTCAGTTCTCACTGATTTTCTGTGCAACCGGTTGACCAAATGAGCTGAAATTTCTTGGAGATATTCCAAATATCTTTTTTCACAAATTTATTTATAATTATTTGACACCAATTATCAGATTTTTCATTATCATTCAAATGGGTTCCAGAGATAATCTGTGAGAATTAAGCTAATATGCAAAAAATTGTGTTAAAATTAAGAGGCTATTACAAACTTACAAATCAAAATAGAGGAGTACTGGACTAATTAAAGCAAATCTTATTTTTTCAGTATTTAACTAAGGTCTGCCCCCTTAAAGCGCCAAAATATATGCACCCTCACGAAAAACATTCAAAAAATCGGCCCTCTAGATCAAGACGAACTTGTACAAGCTTGCAAAGAAGCCGATGAGCAGCCACATCACAGTTCCTTCCCCGGGTAATTAGAACGGTCGGTCACAGGTCCGAGCTCGCGTGTTCGGGCATTGTCTCGGTCGCAGCGAGACTAATTGCGTCTAATCCCGGAAAGACTTCACTCGGTGTCCGCGAATTTTTCTTTTGAGCGCATCCACGTTCTTTTGTTCGACGTTTCCGTCTCTATGAAAATTTTTAAACTTGGCAAAGTTTCGCGCCGCACGTTCGGAACCTCGCGCAATTTGCTCGGACGTCTTTGTCTCGGTCGTGGCTGGGTTTTATCCGACAATGGCGATATAGAGTTCGGCTGATAAAATATCCATTAAAGAATTCATAAGTTTCTCTATAAGAATCTAATGGTAAAGCGCTTTGTCGATTTTCAAATGTTTTTTGTGATATGGATTTGCATTCATAAATACATACTTTTTCGTAACATAAAACTTTTGGTTCTGGGAATTAAAGACTGGCCGAGGTATACACAAAATAATAATGAAAATGAAATTTTTAAAAACCCTGTAGTGGTTTTACATACAAAATACCTTTGATATTTTTAAAAAGAATCTTTCAAAGAAGGAGATTTTCTAGAAATTTGATATTCTCATTAGCATCAAAATAGGTTGAAAAATACATTAAAATCTTATTTTATTTTACGTTTTCACGCGTTCAGTGCTACGAGAAAAATGAACTTTTTT
Source organism: Torymus sinensis (assembly GCA_030522985.1). Taxonomy (NCBI): domain Eukaryota; kingdom Metazoa; phylum Arthropoda; class Insecta; order Hymenoptera; family Torymidae; genus Torymus; species Torymus sinensis. The sequence goes on from JAPYZP010011982.1 coordinate 10,343, forward strand.
TAGAAGGCCTTTTATTCCAGTTAGAATAAGTTTATAAAAGCACAAAATGCTTGAAAACGCGTAACTTTCTTTTCATTTTATACAAAATGTATACACCACGTGAGAAATAATTTACCATCATTATTTTTAACTGACATCTAATTATTAGTTTTAATTATTAAGTGACATTGAGTAGCACTTTTTATTGCTAGATTTGAAATTTTAAATAACGTGGTTTGGTTGACATTAAAAAATGATAAGCTGTACTTTAAGTAGCATAATATTGTAGTATATTACTATACGTGTGACTAAAATGGCTCTTTTTGGCACGGCGCTATACGCCGTGCAATAAAGAGCCACTGACAAGGAGGCGATCAGGGGGCCGGTCCTGGATTTGGCTAAAACTGCAGGAGGTACTTCTTTATGACAACTAATGGAGATTCAAGCTATTTTATGTCTAAAATGAACAATTTTCGATAAAAATGGGGTTTCTTTCTTCAGTAATAGCTTCTTGAATATTTCAGTTATATAAATG
>JAPYZP010011983.1:0-15026 GCA_030522985.1 Torymus sinensis
TTCTAATGTTCAACTTCCGAAAATGACTCCTAAAATAATCATAAATTTTGAAAACCATAAATATTTTATTTTTATACCAGTAAATAAGAACGGTATATACTTAAATTGCAATAGTAATTATGTAACACCACTTAATCGCCTTAGCTTTCCATAAAAATCACCTATCTTGACTCTTAAGAGAACATTATTGAGCTACGCGATAACCATTTCCTATAGCATCCATAAAATCTCCGGGTAACGGTAATTTAATTCCTCCGAACTAACATACAAACGAGCATGAATTCTATTAACGGCAGATAAATCTTTTTTAATCGCTCGCCTCATTAAACGCTTTCAGCGCAACAAACACGTAATCCCGCATATATGCGAGTTCGTTAAACACAAAGCGGCAGTGGCCGCCTAGCAATTGATTTCTTCAATTATTACCAGTTCACAAACAGACACGCGCTGCAGCAGTCCCCAATTTACCGCGCCAAACGAGTGCGCCGGCGTGACTATTTCAGCGGACAACTTCATTAAAACGCTATAATCCGTGAGGATTCCGCGTCGCTTATCGACAAAGCGCTCGTCCTCGCATTTTCCGATCTAAATTCGAACGCCTCTCTCTCTCACACACACGCGCACACACACACACACAACAGAGGCACGCAAAACGAAGCTCGACTCTTTTCTACTCACCCAGCAGCGCACGTGCAAAAGGTCAGAGTCGCCGTCGCCTTCTCTCTTCGTACGCGTGGTCCTCTATTTTTCAGCGCTCGACACGTGCGGCTCTGCCACGTGCCCATTCTCTCTCCCTCTCGCTCTCGATGAAAATCGTCCGATTAATTAGAGGCCAAGAGAGAGAGCGAGAGAGAGTTCCATATCCGTGCTCTGTGCGGCTTCCGCCGATAAACCGGAAATGGCGCAAGAGCGACAGCGCGAGCTTTTAACGAGTATAATCGAAATGGCTTTTGTTATAGCACAGTCGCTCGGCTGCTGCCCGCCCGCGCCTTTGATCAGCGTTAATGGCTTCCGTATATATACGATTCACACGGAAATAAAGGACTCGAAGGCGCTCGCTTGTCCGTCCATTGTGAGTGAGAGAGAGAGTGAGAGGGAGCTGATTCCCTACATCACGAAATAGGACTGGGGAAATCGAGTGAAAGGGGGGAAACTCGTGTGTTTGTTTCAAGATGAGAGAAGCATAGACGGACTATATGTGTGAAATGTCACCATAAAAATAGACGTGCCTGCCTCTCCCTCTCACAATGGAGTGAAAAATCATCGACCGCACGTGCGTGTGTGGCCATAAAGCCAACCGAGCTTATTTTCCCTCCGCCACTCTCTCTTTCTCTGCGCGTGACGCTATACTTCAGCTCTCGCCTTGCGGCTGCCTTTTCGACACCCGACGTCAGTGTACGTTTAGGTGGCTGATTTTCGATTGTCGAAGCGCGACACGAGAGAGAGAGAGAGAGAGAGAGAGAGAGAGAGAGAGCGGATGAGCTGATTTTCCGATGGAACAACAAACGCGCGCGGGAGTATATACGAGGGAGAATATCGCGAGGGAGCGCAGAGGCGGAAGAGTGATTGGTTTGGCGAGTCTTAATTAGTCCGATCGGATTTTCCGAGGGTGCGTCTGATGGGCGTCGCGCGATGTAGTAGTACTAGTAGTAGTAGCTTCTCTCGGGTGTTGTCGAGATACCGCAGCGGCGCGGTGGCAACGGGCTGATTTGTCGGAGGCTGGGAAAAGAGCGCGCGGCAGTAGCGTGCGAAGTCTGACCAATTATTTTGCTGAAAATGAACAATCGAATTGCCACTGCAATTTGTGCGACGCTCGGCGAATTCCCGAGGGGATTTTTTTATTTATCGTGCGCGAAGTGAATGCTGCGCGAGAATTAGGGACGGAATTAGGTGCAGAAGGCGATTGAGTCGTGATGCACTTTCATTAAATATTGCCCAATTAAATAAGAATATTGTATTCGATATATTTTATGAACGTTCATTTTTGTCTCTCATAGATTATTGCGCTTCAAAAAATTATAACTATAGTATTTAAGTGTACATCGTTTCATTTATAACCCTTTTTTCGAATAAATTTAATGAATCATCGAGTACTTTCTATTCTCGGTGATGAAGATTTTTTTCTAGCTGTATTAGAATAGCCGTTAATTAAATCGTGCTTATAATTACCGTCGTTTCAATTTTCCGCAGGTAAAAGAGAATTTTTTTAAAGGATATTACACTCGACCGTTTCCAATGAATATAAGAATTTCAACAAAGCGCGCGTGTATGTACACCTCACCTACCTTGCGCAAATGCTCGACCGAAAATCCAATTCATTATTATCTCGTAGCGCGTTTACTCGCTCTCGCGTACGGGGCAAAAGCAGCGCGCGGAGTTTTTGTTCCGGGGCAAATTTGCGCCTCTGTCGCTGCTGCTGCTGCTGCGCGCGAGGTGATTGCGAAACGCGAAGGAAAAGCGAGAAATAAAGAAAATGCGCGCGCGTGGATGGGAGGAAAAAAGCGTATATGGCGCGCGCGTGCGCTCGGGCAATGTGGGAGGAAGCTTTTTTTTTCAAGCGCGGGTTAATATTGGATAAAAGGGAAGGTAGGGGAGCTTTTCCGAAATGTAAAAGCGCCAGAGCAACGCGAGAGATATAAAAATCTGTTTCGCCCGGTCGAAAATTGCAGCCATTTTTGTTATTATCGCCGTGAGGCCGACGCTGCCGAGCGATTACTTATCAAGCTGTACGCGGTGTGATATATACAGGACGTCGGCTCTAATTTTACGTGTAATGAGCGTATGTAAAGCGGAAATTGAACTCGCGTAAAGGAGCGTTTTTCTGGATTTTGCATCATCGCAGGCCCGTTGGTTAATAAAGGGAGAGCATTAAATATTAAAATGTTGATGCATGTAGTATAGGTCCTTAAAAATTCGATTTTAAGTTTTGTGTATAACAAGCTGCATTTTTACATTGTATTAGTCTTTTCTAAAGCCTCTTTTATTTTTCAATTTTACGTTGCAAATTTAAGCTGTTTTACGTTGGAAATTTTCGCGATTAAAGTCACTAGACAGTAATTAAATAACATTTAGAATGAAAATATTTTCTTAAAAATTAAATTTAGTATGTTGAGAAATCTTTTTAAATTGTATATAGCATAAGATCGCTCAAGATGTGTCATTTAAATTGATGTGCTCTGATTAATAAAATACAAACTTTATTTTATTATTTACCAAAATTATAGAAAAATATACCTCTATCTCTACATAGAAGTCAAAATAATAAGTATTAATGAGTTAGAAAATATCCAATAATAACATGTTTTTATACTTAAACCATTGTAGACGTACATAAACCCAAGATTAATTTTTTGCTTCAAAAGTAAGCATATAATATAGCAGTGACGATACACTGCCTCGGAAAAGTTTTTTAAGGTCAGCCGCGGCGAAGTTATGACTGTTACTAAAGTATCGATTTTCACTGATACAACGTACATCTTCGATATTATGGTCCATATTTCAGGATTCAGCCCCTATGAAAACAAACTATGAGCCCCGCGTTACGTATTTTTCTACCAGAAAACATCCCGCAAAGCCGTGATCAAATTTCATAATACCAGCTGCATATTTTCATACTGTCTTATTTTAATGTAACGTGAAAGGCTTTATTATTTTTTTTGTAATAAACTTGATGGTGAAGACCTTTTTAACTGACGGAATTGATGGATACCTTGTGGCCAAGATTTTTTTTTGCAGTTTTCATATTTTTGCATGAATGTTTGTACATCCCATCAGGGAATATCGATATTCATACGCATGAAAAGTAAATCTCTTTTTACATGTCCGCTGTCTGTCTGTCTTCATGTACAGAGTGACAAACCGATTCTTCAATAGACACCTACAAATGGCATTTTGATATAATTAAACAGAAAATAACAAAGTCCACACACGTGACTATACGTGAAATTGAAATTCTATTAATTATTTGGATTGTGATGTGAAATGTGGTTATATCAAACTGGCATAATAATTATCTTTCGTAAATTGTACTCAAGTATTGCTTCAATTTTACAAAATTTCTTAATAAATTGAAACAAATTATCCAGACCATTAATTTCAATTCACCTTATACATTATATCCATCTATTGATCACCACTGTTGATCGTTACTTTCGCACAAAAGAAGCTGGGCACCTCGCAACAATCCCTGGGCCCTTCTTACTATCGGAATACTAGACGGCAAGTACCGAACCTCTGCGCCTTCCCAGCGAATTATTCAAAGTATTTCAAGTTTCCGAAATTTCAACGATTCCCGTTTCCACGGCCTTATAACCGCCACCGCCACGACCGCCAACTACAACAACTATACCACAACAACAACAAGCCCCGAACACAGCAAGCACACACTTTCATTTTCGCAACAATTCGGCGCGCAGCGCATAAAAGATCCCGCGTAAATTCGCCGCATGCGTATATATATATATATATAAAATAATCCGGCTCCACGCGGAAATACCTCATTATAGCTGCGCCGCGAGTCATTTATCATATTATACGCTCGCGGAGCTGAGCGAAAGAGAGGGAGATAGGTATAGGCAAAAACAGCGTCGACGCCGGGGGATATTAAAAATTGTCATAGACGTCACCGGGGAGTTATATACACCGGCCCGCGCGTAATTTCGCGCTCGTATATATATACGCATATACACCCGGGGGAATCGGCGCGACGAGGAAATTTTCTCATTCTAATTGAGAGGAGAGGGTAATAACGGCGAATGGGCTATGGGCGAGTGATGCCGAAAGGCCGGGCGCACCGGAAAAGGATAGAATAAAAGAGGTATGTACGAGCGCACACACGGGGGCACACACATTAGCGATAGCCGCACACGCGAAAAATAAAGAGGAGTCGATATAAAAGAGAGAGGGAGAAAAGGCACATCATCCGTGGGCTCTCGATCGACCTCGTTCTTTCTCTCTCGGACATTCTCTGCGCGCGCGCGCGCGCGCGGCTGCAGGGAATGCGGTAATTGAAGCGCGCCGGAAAAGAATGCCGAGAGTATATATCGATCGCGAGCGTCGCGCCGACGCGCCGCACTCTCTCTCTCTCTCGCTCGGTTCATCATCGGCCAACTTGGCGACGTCATCGAATTCGCAGCAGCAGCCGCCGCGCTCTGTTTTTTCCGGTCCTCTCTGCGTGCTTGCTTTTTTTCTCTACCATTCGTATATACGCGCGCCTCCCCGGAAAATCACTGCGTGCGCCTGCGCGCGGGTAGAGAAAAAAAAACGCACGCGCCAGGATCGTTAGGCCGATGCGCGCTTGCGCGCAATAAATACGCGGAAGGCGATACGTTTGTTGCTCGCCTCTGGTATGCGCGTGTGTGTAACAAACAGGAGGCGAAAAAACATTCGCCCAGAGAGAGAGCACAAAAGGATCTTTTGTATTCTAGCGCTTTTATATATATGTACGTAGGCGCGCCAGTGCGCGAGATCGCTATATTTTCGTTAGGTACCTATATACGAAGAGACAGAGAGAGAGAGAGAGAGAGAGAGAGAGAGAGAGAGAGAGAGAGAGAGGGAGAGAGAGAGAGAGAGAGAGAGAGAGAGAGAGAGGGCCCCGCCCCCGGGCGTGTGGGGCGGGGCGCGCCCGGATTCTCTCTCTCTCTCTCTTTTTTTGGGAATTGAAAAAGGGCGCACCACTTTTTTATACGGAGAGAATCGGGTCGGCCGGTGCAGATAACATATAAATTGCTGGTTTTTTTCGGAAGGAGAGAGGATACCTCTCGCGGGGATTCTACTTCGGTATATACAGCGATGTACGAATATAGCTTCAACGGGACCTTCAAAAAATAAAAACGGAATTAGGTGGGCTCGGGAGAGAAACAAAGGCGTTTTTGTAAAGTGAGTCGCTCGACGCGGGATATTTTTCGGCACGATGTAACGGAAATGTAGTTTATTTCGACAAAGGGACCGTTTCAAAGGAAAATGTTATTTGTATAACGTTGACTTGCTGTATGATGTATCCTGAAAAACGTTGCAAATTGTAGCGGAAATTTAGTATTTATTGAAATTTGAAAATTTTATTTTACGAAAAATTTGTTTTTGGCTTTATATTATAGCTTCGATATTAATTATAAAAATGTTTGTGTTTCAGGTAAGGCGATGTTTCAGTTGTGTATAGTAGCATTACCAATAATGAGTAAGTTTCGATATTGTATTTAAAAAATGTTTTAATCTATATATGGAACATATGTTTTTTCTTCTGCGTAATTGTATCTTATTCAATCCAAAACTATGAAATAATAAATGAAAAATTTTCTCTTACGATCAATTGAATTCAAAGAAAGCCGGCTGCTGAAATTCTATCTCCATCATTGAATTGTAACCACAGCAGCTCGTTACGTGACTCAACACACGCCCTTAAAAAAGAGAGCAAAACAAAAAAAAAAAAAAAAAAAAAAAACTCTCCACGATACTTGATCCAATTCAGCTCCATCTCGCAGCCTCCATCGCATTCCTATTACAGTTCTTCAAGATCTCCTGCAAAAAAACAAGAGAAAAATAAAAATCTGGAAACGAACACAACGGCGTCCCCGATTCCTTCGCGCGCTAGCACGCATAAACAAGGTCCTCTCTGCGACCACTTCACTCGTTCTCCCCCTCGACATGCACCCTTTTTGTTTTGCACATCGCTGAGACACACACATGCCCAGCCACATACGTATACGCACGCTTACGCGTACAGAACTACTCGGAAATTAGGGCCCGGCGCGAAGTGCCTACTTATTAAGCCGACCTGAGCGCTTTTGTGCCTGTGATTAGGTCGATTCCTACTCTCGCGTACTTCCCTGCATATACATATACGTCTCTATCTGCACCGCGGTGTGTTGCTCACGCGCTGCACATATATATAGGCGCGTGCGCACGCGGTTCATGCACTCGTCTCGGGGCGCGGTTGCTCCCTGTAATTAGCTAGTTAGCGCTCCGCCAGATCCCAGCCCGTGTGTGTGCTGCTGCTGTTGCTGCTGTGCGGCACAGCACCAAAGGCGATGCCGAATGATGCGAATCAAACCAGAGCAGCAGCAGCAGCAGCGAGATACTATACGCGCTTATAGAGGGAGAAGAACTTTGACCTCACCGACGACGACACTATACGGCCGGGCGTTCGCGCTGGCGCCTGGCTTTTTCCCGCCTCGTTCAAAGTTCAATGGTAGCAGTCTCGCGGTCCAATTAGAGATACGAGTGCGTTAATGAGCCTGCTTATATGTATACTAATTAAAAAATCGTCAGACCGGGGGCTTGGGCGCTCGACCGGCGGCGGATTTTGTTGTTGGTTGCGGAAACGCGGGAGGTGAGGAAATTTTTGTAGAGAAGTTGATTAATTAAAGTCAATATATAGTAAATGTAAAATAAATTATTGGGGTATAGTCTGTGATAGTGAAGAAACTATTGTTCTAAAATCATGCGAATGTGTTTCAGGACATTTGGAATTGAACTACATAGTTTAAGATTTATTTGGAGAGCCTACACATTTCAGGAATTTATTTGGTATATCAGTGTATTCGCAGAAGCTTTTATAAAGAAGTAGGGTGAATCGTCAAATAATATGAGATTTCATTTCAAAATAATATTCAACGTGAAAAATTTGGGAATAATATGTAATTACGGATATTACATTGATATGATACTCGATCATATTAATCTTATTACGGCTATGGAAATATGCATTTTATACTTATCGGTTTAAGAGAAAAACGTTTTGTAAATACTAACAATATTTCTAACCGATAGCTTTATAATAAAAAAATATAACAAAACTAATAAATGTAGTCTTACATGACTAACAAACTAACGTTTTAAAAATAAAACTCTGTAAATTGAAAGTTGAATGTTAAATAACAAGCCTCTAAACGAAATATCATATCTTCTTTTGTAAAACTACCACACAGAACAAATATAAAGGATAAAATTTCATATTAAAATATAATCCTTTTCTTTAAAAACATTTCATACGTATACAGTCACAAACAATATGCATTGTTCTTCACTTTTTTAAAGAATTTTTAATTTTCTAATTAATTACCGTACAGAGTAATTTAACGAATGCTCTCGTGACCCACATGCATCAAACAAACGTTTTGCCAATATTTTACGCGTAAATTTCGTTTTTGTTTTTTGCCTTTTTTCGAAACATTAAAAGCGCCGGCGGTATATTGCGGGACTATAAATATAAAAGCAGTATCAAAAAAGCAGAACGCGAAAATAGCCGAAAATTCGAAATGCCACGCAATCCATCAAGTGGTGCACGCTCCTCTCTCTCTCTCTCTCTCTCTCTCTCTTTCGCTCTCCATCGTGCACTCTCGATAAAACATTTCGCGTCGCGTTAACCAAAGTAGAGAATTGCCGCGCTTTTGCGGCGTAATCGAAATCAATACATCGGATGGGCTCGACTTTTTTTCGGCCCGATAATTTAAAACTGCCACGCGGGTGCCTGCACACACTCCAAATAATGAATTTGCGGTATTCCGCCGCGTGGACCTGTTTACGCGAATGATGAACAGGCTTGTACATAGGTATAGAGAGAGAAAGAGTATAAAGTTGTGTTAATGGCATCTTAAAAGTACGTGCTTGAAATTACTTTTTAGTTTTTGTCATTTAAATTTGGGCCTGCCGTATTAAGAACCTTTCTCCTATATTTAGTTTTTCCAATAACTTTTAAATTTCCAGTTTTACCGTGATTATTCTACCACTGGTTTCTCGATAAGGTAGCACTTAGAAAATTAAAATCTACATTTATCAAAAGTAAAATTTCTCCGATGTCAATATTCGACTTTTGGCAATTTTCGACGTTATGCAGAAAGGTTTCTTGTTTTCTCTTTGAAAACTACAAAATAAAAAAGTTTAACATTTTATCGTAAATATGAACAACGAATACTGGAAACTTCTCTGCAGGCGTACGTTCGCGAACCAGAGACATTTTTCAGAACTTCGTCATCGAATCGGGAAAAAAACTACAACTTCGCCGACTGCAATAACAATAATGACGTGCAGATAGTAGCACACGCAAGGGATGGAAAAAGAAGTAGCTTGCAAGCGAACGCTGCATCCCCGATCTCTATACCTATAGTCATAAGTAAGCGGAAGACGAATAAGAAGTCGACAGGCCGTAGTTGCGCGCAGGTAAGAAGCGAAAGAGGGGGGCGAGTAAAAAGTTAACTGCGCTCAGCGGACTTTTCTCATTCGGCTCTATATCCGCGTGTTCTTCCTCCCCCGGCAATATAGTTGTTCTCCCGTTCGGAGCATAAAGAAGGCAACTTTGCGAGCTTCTTGCGTATAGGCCGCATATCGATGCCCGGCCCCGCGACCGCGTTAATACGGAAAAGTGTGTTTCTCCTCCGCTCGCAAAAGGTCGCCCGCGCCCGTGTGTATAGAGAAGGAGGGCGTATTACGTCTTGGATCGAGCATCGTAAAAATTCCGTTTGCCATTGTTCATTAATAGCGAAGAGAGACGAAGGAGGGAGAGAAAGAGAGAGAGAGAGAAAAGACTATCGCCGTATGGCTCGTAAAAGGGGTGGGAAGTATAGGCGGCAGCAGCAGTGGCTGCCCTTTTAAACCTCCCGGGGCCGCGCGCGCGCCGCTGGATTATTGAAAAACTTTGCCGGAATTTTCGGAGACCGGGAATACGACGCTCCTGATACTGCTGCTGCCGCTTGATGGAGCTACCGAAGAAAAGAAAGAGAGCGTGCGAATCAACAATTCGGAGTATTGATATAGGGAGACCGATTATACTTTGTGTTATTATTCCGAATACTTGTTGAAGTGTGCGATTTTTAGAATCTCTGCTCTTTGCTTCATTTTATTTTTATTTTTATCTAGCATTTTTTGTAAAGTTAATACCTTTATATTTCAATAATTACATACATATTTAATTTACAACTGAAAATAATTGATTAAATTTGAGTATATCCCCTTACTCCTACAAAAGTAGAAATTTCGAACTAGATAATATAGAAGGGTCGATGATCCCTCGGCCTATCGGATCTGACATTTTTTATTGGTTTGTATCTATCGGACGACCATGGAGCTTGTTTTCCCGAATTATTCGCAATGCTGAACCGCTAGAGGTGGTCGTAAAAAGTTTTGTTGACTGGATTTTTCATTTTAACTTTTTATACCAAGCATACAAAGCAAATACGTTTGTCATCTCCTTTTCATAGGAATATAATTCCAACAATTTTTATGATTTTTGTAGAAAATTTTACTTTTTCTTATAATAATTTTTATTATTTTTGTAGCAAATTGACTGATTCTGAGATATTTCATTTCAGCAGTCATAAAATTATTTATTTAAAAAGTAATATTTCCTGTACGAAAATCTAAAAAAATTATAAAATAAGGAATTTTCTTATAAAAACAGTAAAGTATACAAATAAATTTTTCTCTGTGTATCTCACTAATGTTCATGTCTGACTAAACTTCTCATCGTTATATTACTGTTTACAACACGAAAATTATAAATGTTTCATAAAACACTGTATTTACTATAAAAATTGTTATACAGACGAACAAGCAACATGGGCACGCGAAAATGCAACGCTGAGTTAAATTTTCTTTTTACCAGCGGAAAAATTCCACCACTCGCCGCTTTTTTCACCATTTAGCTCGTAGACGAAAGTTCTCCATTAAAATAGATGCCGCGCACGCACACTATACGTATTCATCTGCGCGAGGAACACAGACACTGCATTCTAGTGTGTGCCTGCGCATAGAATATCGCGGCCTCAAAGGCGAGGACCGTCAAAGGAATGAATATTAATTTATTTTAAAAATAGAATTTAGTATCATTTTAACTTAAAAAAAAGTATGTGAAATTTTCAAGGAAAATTTTACCGCGTGACCCAAATGAAGAATATAACATATAAAAAAATGTCATGTTCTTCGCAATAAAATATTTTTCGTGCAATACTCGCAAAAGTACTAACAATATTTTTCAACAGTTTCACAACTTCTCTCTCCCCACGTCTGGCAAAAAAAAAGTTTCCCTTTTAAATCCAACTTTCGCATTTCACGCGAATGTCAAGGTTGTAAAAAGCCATTTCCAAGCAAATAACACGCCTTCACCCTTTCAAAGTAATCTTCATATAACCTTTCACAACATCATTAAAAGAGTATAAAGATGCGCATTCTACATAATGCAGCTCCTAAACTTCCTGCAAAGTTTGACCTTCATCCTCCGGGAGAAACGATCCAAGGAATACAGCCCCGAGCAAATATACACATACACACACACACACACACGAGCGCAAAAAACTTTAAAAGTCACGTAGTAAGTGTCGCCCGAGGTCGCCAGTATAAATTTCCCCCCATGCATCGTCGAGAGAGTGTTCAATTGACACAGCGTGATCAACGGCCTGACAAACGAAGTAAACTTTTCAAAGCTTTCTCTCACTTGATCACGGAAAAATTAATCGCAACGTTCGATGAAACAGCAGTGATTGACTTTCAGAGAAATTGAACTCTCTCTCTCTCTCTCTCTCTCTCTCTCTCTCTCTCTCTCTCTCTCCCTCTCTCTCTCTCTCCCTCCCCCAATTACACCCTCTTATAATTCCTCCTTTTATCGCGCGTTTCCACGAGGAGCGTTATTAAATTTCCAAAGGCTATCAAATTTCTAAGAAGATATAAAATTCCTCCCCGGTTATACGGTAATTGCGCTCGCCTCCTTATAATCATCCCGCCCCCTACCCTTTACTATCACACGCGCACCTATCTATATGCGAACTTAACATAATCGCGCGTGAGCCAGCGAGCGAGTATTCAATATTTACCCGGGCGTGCGCATGTATATATACACCACGCAGGAAAAACACGGCCGGTGGGAAAGTTTATTCGGGGCCGAGCTATCGATGCGGCTATCCACGCAACTCGCAGCCCGCGCGCCTGCAATTCGATCTCGAACAAACTCGCGGCGCGAACTTTCAGAGCTCATCTCAAAGCAAACTTGACGTTCGATAGCGCGAAAGAGATATAGTCAGTGTGTGTGCGTGCGTGCGGGTGCCATCGACTGTGTACATACCTATATATATATGTGCGCGAGTGAATTTTGTACGCGATGGAGGTCCGAGTGCACCGTTATACGATACGCGAATACGCCATTGCTGCTGCAGCAATGGTTTTTCTCTGTTTGTTAAGTATACGGCCGATTTTCTCTATCGTTCGTCGTTATACGCTCGTCCTTACGTGCTAAATTTTGTCTGTTCGCTCAGTGGGAATTTTCACTTGAACAAGCAAACACTGACGAATTATCCGATACCAATTTCGCCATTCAAACTTGAACGCAAACTGTGAATCCGCGAAGTATGAAAAGGATGAAAAGTATTGATACTATGCGGCAGCTGATTATCTTCGGTTAATCCGCACGCTCTCCGACTAATAATTCTATGTGTGGAAGATATTTTCACTGAAATCGGCACGTACTTATGTAATAATAAATATAAGTGAACGCTGGAAAATATAACAAAATAATTTTTCAAGTGTAATAACGCTTGCAGTTAGATCATATCTCGAGTAAAATTAAAACGGTCTCCATAGACGAGACAATAAATTTTTTCTAGTCGAGTCACCTTGTCTATATCGACTAGAAAAAATTTATTGTCTCGTCTATGGAGACCGTTTTAATTTCACTTAAGATATAATCTAACTGCGAGTGTTATTACACTTGACAATATATAAGGCATTGGGTCTACAAGATGCTAAACCATTCCATAGTGTTATATGTTATCACTTTATCGCTAGATAGCGACCCAGGGATACCCTTGAATAAAATTTGTTTTCGTGTGTTTAAGTAAAATCATTCTGTTATAACATTTTTGCGTCGAATATAGTTCTATTTGGGTCGTCCTGGTGAGTCCACCAGACAGTACTAAGGACGAAACGCCCTTTAACATCTTTTACATAACTTTCCATTTATTTTCGTATTTGAATTTATTCTTTTTATTTTAACACCCCTATTCGTCAGTCACCCACATTTTTTTTCGAGAGGTGAAAAATTGTCTGTCAAAATACAGCACACTCTGTGGATATAGAAAAGGTGGCTCGACTAGAAATAATTTTATTGGTTCCCGGAGACCGTTTTAATTTTACTTAAGTATAATAATAAAATAATGGTCTTTCTTATAGATTGACAATTCAGACGAACTCATTGAAGGTAATGAATTCCGCTTATTGCGCAAACATATATCTTTTCTAGAGCATATACTTTATCTCATATAAAATTGATATTGTAAAGTAAAACGTTGAGGTATCGACATTAATCACATCACAGAATTTAAAGAAACAATTATTCAATCATTTTAATATCGTCGAGAGAACAAAATCAATTTTCTTTCGAAATACTGCTTTAACCGCGCCAATAACCTCAATTTTCGAAGTTTTACAATTCTCGTGCGGAGTCTCCAAAATTGAAGAACGTGCAGTACTTTGAAATTTGCGTAACGGCATAGTACGTTACTACGGTACCCTTTGAAGAGCGGTAACGGAGTAATGTCACAAAGGAACTTTATACGGAAGCTACCTCTTGTGAATTTAGCTCTTTCAAATAAATATAAAATCGGCTTGGATGAGATATAAGTATTAATAAGCGCAGGTTTAGTTACTACCCTTCCATGAAACTTCATTCGCTCACTTTCAAAGTACTATAATATTATAAATTTAAAAGCAAAAACTTGCCACTGCCACGTATTATTCATACACATATTTTTATTTCTTTTATTAAATATACAATGACAACAACTTGCAGTTGCACCAAGTACGCTAAATATACCGATTTCATTGCGGTTATAGTCGTCGCATAGTTCCCTCGCCACCACGACTTCATTGATTTCACAGAAAAATCCGGCTGACGTCGAAAAGGCGAAATCCACGTCAGAGGCCGAACGCGCTCAGCCGCGACAGTGACGAATTAGTTCACGAAAGGTGAAATTGCACTCCGGGCAGACGCAAATGACTTGAGCCCCGTATATAGACTTCGGTCCCCTCGCTTTCCTCCTCCTCTATATACCTCCATCACGCCGGGGGGATTCGCCTTCGCACGCGCGTGGAAAGTGAGAGAGAGAGAGAGAGAGAGAGAGCGATATTCGAGCCCCGTAACAAATAACATTCTCGTTCGGACAAATCCGCCCAAATCCACGGCAGTATCATTTATTTGGTGGGCGGGCGGGCGAGAGAAAGAGAGAGAGGGACGATCCCCCGGCACAGGGGATATAAAGAAGTGGACTCGAAGAGCGGGAGAGATGCGCGCGCGGCTGTTTCAATGAAGAGGAGTCGGGGGGGAAAGTTCAATTCGCGCTTGCGCCGCTAGCTCATCTTCGGGGATGGGTTATTGTGTATTATTATACTTTCGGCGGGTGAGGAAGCTTTGCGTATTCCGTATAGACGTTGAATAGAATAAAAGCGCGGCGACTTTGTGGCAGTTTGAGGCCGATTGGCGCGCAGCATTCCGTATGGAAAATTTGCTTGGGGTCGCGGATAGAGTGAATTTTTTTTTTTTCTTTCGATTGGGAAGGAAAAGTTGTTAAGGAAGATTGTGGGATGCATTGAAATGAGGGTTTCAAAAGAAGATAAATAATAAATTGAATATCTCTTGTTTATAGAATGATATTACTATTTTTCGGGAATGAATATCTCTTGTTTATAGAATGATATTACTATTTTTCGGGAAGTAAAAATGTTATTTTACATGTTATTTTACATCATATTTACACTTTTGAGATATTTTTTCATTTAAATAAATAACAAATTAACAGAAAAATAAAGGTTTTTTTAACTGGTTAATAATTATGTTATTTTATACTTTTGAATTATTTTCTTCTGCCAGAGTTTATATTTTTTATAAAGAATTTACGAAAATTTTAAAATTAATTTATTTTTCCATTTAAATAAATAAAATATGAACAGAAAAGTAAATGGTTTTTAAACTTGTTAATTGTATATCTCGGATCAATGAATTTCATAGAAGTTAGCACATGCTTTATTAAAACTTTATAATTGAGCTG
>JAPYZP010011987.1:0-22308 GCA_030522985.1 Torymus sinensis
TAATAAAATGATTTCCATGTTCACTTTAAAAATTTTTTTTTAATTTTAAGGTATACCTTTCATGAAATACACTATAGATTAAAAAGAAAGCTAGTAAGTCAGTTGATTTTCATAATCAAATTAATTAGGTATCTAGACAAAAAAAATTAAGATAATATTATGTGACTGCACGAAAAAATTACTATTCAGAAAAATTTCAAATCACAATTTTATATTTTTCATGTAAATTTTAAGAACCAAAGAATATTAAAAAGTTTGCTTTATGATCGACACAAAACTATTTAAAATCACAAAATATAAGCAACAAAAAGTACTGGATTATAAAAATACAGACTTTTTTCTACAGTGTTTTTATCGAAAAGCATAGAATTTTTATTTAGATACGTTATTTGTAAATAGTAACAATAAATAAATAAATACCAATAACATTCAAGAACCTTTTAGCGTCGGCAATTTGGCTAGTTAAAATAATATACAATATCCTCTCAGATATCAAAAATACTATTTCATGAAGCTGTTTCGATTCTGTTTATTCATAACATAAAATTAATAATCAATGATTTTATAACTCTACAAAATTGATGGTCCATTAAAAAGAGCAAGTAAAAACACACTTTATCAATTACCATTCATTACACGTGACTGAACAGGTCATATTTATTTTTGAAAACAAAAGCAAAAGCACATGTCATGCTCTTAATGAGTTGCGCGCGCGCGCGCGAATGAGCCATCGTGATTTTCTCTTTCGCATCTCGGAATAAACATTGAGGACAAACGGCAGGAGGAAGAAAAGACCAAAAATAAGAATAACAAGAGGCCATCGCAAAGCCAGAAAGGAGCATGTCAACTAATACAAAAAAAAGATATGCAAAGAGCCGGGGCAGAAAAGCGACGGAGCGAAGAAGAGAATCGCAAATAATGTAGACCGCGAGGAAGGCAAAGGAGAAAGAGAGTGAGAGAAAGATATCGAGAGTTGGCATGCAGAGCCTGGACAATATTAAAGCTCGCGCGCAGGTCTCTCGCCGGTCCCGGACAAATCGCGTATTTATGATCCGCCCGGCACAATGCAAGCGCAGAAACTTTTAATCCTCGAGCCGGCCGCGCGCTCCTTATATTTCGTGCAACAATTCGCGCTCGCCTTCACGTAGGTAGAAAGTGAGAGAGAACGAGAGCCCGCGAGAGTGAGAGAGAAGCCGGCTCTGAGCTCGCTCGCACACTGTGTACATAAACATGTCAAAGAGCCATTATGCAAATTTTTAAATACGACGCGAGCCCCATACATCCTACCACACCGGCGCGCTGCTGCCGGGGTGTGAAAAATAAAATTAGCATCACGCGAGTGCGAGCCTTTCTTTTTCCTCTCTCTCTCTGATTTTAACGTGGGCCTGATCATTCATGTTTCAAAATAGAACTCTCTACAAATCTAGTTGTAAACGCGCTGGTTTCCGTTGAGGATATTCGGACACGCCTTGTTCATACTCGCACTCTCGCGCTTTAATGAATTTTATACTTCACACACGCAAGCGCACTTATTTATATATTTCACGTGTATGTTTGTGTGTGTGAGTGTGTGTGTGCACGGGCCCCAGTGTTACGCTACGAAGAGGAACGTGTTGCGAGCTCGCGATTGCGAGTCGCGATGTTGCGGCCGCCGCGCTGGAATTGCGCCTCGTTGCGCGTATCGTTTGCATGTATATGACCAAGAGTGAGAGAGAGAGAGAGAGAGGAGAGGGTGAGGGAGCACTTAGCTCGCGTTAAGCTTTCTTTTAAGGGGGGGCCGTTGCGATTTAAGTGAATGGCGCTAATTCAGACTTAATTAGCTTGCATTTAAATTTATAATAAAACTGCCAGCGCCGTGCGCGCGAGCGGCAGATGTGTCGTATGACGCGCGTAACGGTTCCACGGGGAAAATCCTTCCGCTGGTTAGTTAACAAATGGATCGTAAATGATACGGAGTCCAATGTACGGCTTAATGAAAAGGACGGTAATGGATTTTGCGCTGCAAAAATCGTATATTTATACTCGAATATACATAAATTTGTTGTAGTGTCTTTTTTTTTGTTAAATATATTGTACAGGTTTCAAGATTGATGGCTTTTTAGTTATAAATAGACCAAGTTGAAGGTCAGAAAAATGAATGTCAATAAACTTGCAGTAAAAGTAACTGTAAAATTAGCCCATGTGAGATAAACGTACAACGTTATGACACTTAGGCACGTTTACGGCCTGCGATATCGTCTGTTTTACTGCGCTCTTACATAGTTTTATATCATAACTAACTCCGTAATCTTAAATTTTATCATCTCGCGATGATAATTTAAATGAAGATTCACTAGCTCGTGTTTAGAGGACACGGAGTACATAACTTGATGAATTTTGAATGTCAATAAAACAATAAAAACGATATCGGATATGAATCACAGATTAGACACATATATTACATAAAAGCTCCGTGACTTTCATAACGATTTTTCTACAACTGGTAAACTATCCCAGGAATGTAAACTATTCTTTTTCTGCTGCACACGCTGCATTAGATAATGGCGTTAGATCAGCGAGTAATGCATTTTTCGGTTTCCGCGCTGCATTGGCACGCGCGCGCGCACAATGTTTCTCTCGCGCCCGGCACGTTTTCCTCTCCGCGCTACGAGTATATACCCAACTGCACGAGCAAAAGATTTTCGCCTTCACTTTCGACCGCGCGGGCGTAAATCACGAGCGCGCACGTTTCAGCCGGAAGCTCCGGAATCTTGCGGGGTGATACATTGCGCCGATGGGAAAATGATTGCCAGGCCGCGATTTACGCTGTTTTCCGGGAACAATGTGTCGTCATGCGCGAGAAAGAGAGCTCGTTAATTATTCGCCCCGTGACTACACTTTTTCGCGGTATATTCCATTTCGATTTAATTATTTTTATAGTCGTGAATCATTCCAATGGTGCGCGCGCGCGCCTCAGGAGCGTAAGACCAATAGAGTGGCTTTTTCGAAATTTATTAGCGAACATGACTGGCATTAGTCATTGGAAAGTTGCGGGGAATTACTGATTTATTCGAAATATTTAAATTTGTCCAACAGATATATCTTAAAAAGCGATTAGCCTCTTTTTAATTTCTTTCTTTTCGCATAAGATGAAGTTATATAGATTTATTCTGATAATCGTGTAATCTACGTTCAGCGGAGTAATATTGTACGGAGGTGGCCGAGATTCATTCGCAGCATTTACACTTTACACCTCGGAAGACTATCAATTTCTGATAGCTATTCTCTACCAGCATCAAAGCCTTCATATCCTCTTAACTAAAAATCTTCTGTACACCCTTTGAAATATATTCTCGATAAGGTTACTTATAAACGCTGTTGCGTATATATATGGCGGGATGAAATGAGATTTCGCCGGGGCATCTTCGTATCAATAGCTCGTACGTGATGAATGAGTGCGCGAAAATTGTATTAATCCTCGCAAGTTGAAATTATCGACTACACGCCGGGGCGCGAGAGATAAAGCCGCGCGCGGATGCGCGCACAATATGAAGTGCGCACGCGTGTTATATTCGCGAATTTAAAAGGCGCAGGCAAAAGAGGGATTGATTTACACTCCGTTAAGAATTTTGACTTACCTCATTAGCTCGGACGGTTCGATTTCCAAGTGATCGATACCCCAGATAAACGATAATTGGATGACCGTCATTTCGCGCGCGAAGCCCATCCTGAAAAGCGTATAGGTCGTAAGCTTTGATCGAATTCGCGCAGCTACGGGTAATTCAACTTTCACACCGAGGTTTCTCCCCTTATTTTGATCTGCTGATTTTTTCAAAGCACGTGTGCAGTACTTTTTTTGCTTTCGTCATAAACTTTATGGAGTGGAAGTGGTGTTGTAAGCTTGAGGTCTAATAAACTCTTATATAGTTTAGCAAATATTTTATCTAAAAATAACTGTTTAAAATTAACTACTATACTGTAAATCGCCAACTTCAGTTATTAAATATATAATATTACTAAAATATATATATGAAGTATTCAATATTACTTAGTGGAAACATTATGTTTTAACTTTGTTATTAAGAAGCGTTGACGTAATTAATTTCTTCACAAAGGAAAAGGCTATCTATATATTAGCTGAATTAAAATTATCAGTCTACTATTAAAGTATTCATTATAATTACTTTTGAATATAATGCAAATATTTAATAATATTTTCTTTTTCTTTGTTACAGGTGAGTTGCACAGACTAAACCTAATTTTGCCAATAGCTCGACATAAGTGAGTTGACGAATATTCTTTCCTAATTGTGCGTAATAAAAATAAAGTTCCCCGTCTTGATTATAGTATTTTCAATATTATTCACTTTTAATAAAAACAAAAAAAAAACGGAATTTAACGCTAAAACCTGCGAGTCAATGCTCGACCTTGGAAAAATCAATCTGCCAAGAAAAGTGGGAGAAAAAAAGCTGCCTGCGGAGTTAGAGACATGCTCTCTCGCAAGTGGTTGACCATCGCCTCGATGTCTCTGTCCCTCCCTCTCTTCCCCTCTCGTAACGACACCGTGCGATGCTCTCTCTCTCAGTTCCATGCATGCCCAGTGGGCAAGTTTCTCTCCCTCCTTGCGCGCTCGCGCGCAGGACTACCACTCGCTCTCGCGCGTGCGGAAATGAAGCAGTTGATATATCTGCGCGGGGGTCATAACTCACTCGGTACTTGCATACTCGCTCGCTCGTTCGCGCGAGCGCGAGTAATGCGTGCGCCTGCTTCTGCTGCTGCTGCTTCTTCTTTCTACGTGTGCTTACACACTCGCACACACACACACACACACACAGACGATCGGCCAGTCGAAGTTAAAAGGAAAAAAAAGGGCGACCACGCCATAGAACGCGCGTGTCCTGCATCTCTTTTTTCTCCCCAGAGAGCGCGCGATTATGCGAATTTTACTGCTTGCGGATATTATAAGCGCAAAGGGAGCTTTTGTTAATTCGACTTTTTATTTATGCTAAGTGACCGCGAGTACGAGACGTATAAGCGTTATTTATGTGTAGGATTCGCGCGGACCTTTGATAAAGGGCCGGTATAGGGCTAGCGTGCGCTGTACGATACTTGTGTGCAAGGTCGCGCTGGATTACGCATTCGCTCGCGCGATTATTTATTTATTCCCGGTGCTGCTCAATTTTATAATTGCTACTAATTATGAGTTATGGCGACGGGACGCACAATATTTGTATGTTTTCGTAAAAACATCCCTGAATTTGCTGACGCTTTTATTCGATTGTCGTAAATTCCTCGCGGAAAAAGAGTTATCGCAATTTTAAACATGCGCCGTTGAAGAGTGAGACGTCGAGGTATTCGAAAATAATTTATGTTTTACAGACAAACGCTTACAGAAGTAGTGTTCGCAGTTTTATATTGTATTTTGCAAATTACTGCGATCAGAGAGAGTCGTTTAACTTTAATTTGTTTTAATGATAATAATAATTTCTTTTCCCATATTTCCTATATATTTAATAATTTATCGTAAAACATTCTTCGAGAATCGACTAAATTATTCTGTCACCGTGTGTCACTTGCGGCAATATTTTTCACGGCGACGCGCGTCTCTTATTTTCCATCAAACGTTTCTTCATGTCGCCGACGTTAATTTATTTGTAAATCAACTTCTTGCAAACTCGTCGCGAGAAAAATCGACTGTATAATTGCTTTTAACAATTTGTAAATAAGGTAATATGCAATAAAATTCCTTTTTGCAGATGATACGCGACGTCAACGACGGTATAGGAAATAAATAAGCGCGCGTTCATACGCGAGTCATATAACTCTCTCTGTCCCTCTCTCTTTCTCTCTCATTCTCGCGCGCGAACTGGATGGGCAAAAAGTGCAGCAGAGAAGAAGCTCCTCGCTGCACCGAGTGGTTATTGGCGCGCACGTGCGCGAGCGCAGGAGGGAGAAAGTATCTTGGCGAGCGAGACGACGCGTGCGAGCGTTTAATGTTGTGCACTAAATTATGCAATTACCTTTACGTTCATTTCTAAGATAGGTGTATAGTGCCGAGATGGAGAGGGAGAGAGAGAGAGACGCGTGCTTGCGCACGCCCGCGTGCGAGCGTTTTTCATTCAGCTTCTCGCGCAACGCCAATCTCCCGTGGCTGTGAATCAACGTGAAGATCTTATCAATCTTATTTAACCAATTGTGTCGGCGGAAATGAGTTAAAATATGGCGAGCCTCGCAGAATTATCTAATTGCAAGGCTTATTTATATCCGACAGTTTATTTAGAATAAATATAAGTGAATGATTTAAGTAAACACTTATGATGATAAAAATAATTGGTTAAACATCGAAGTATATTTGCATAGGAAAAAATATTACACAGGAAGAAATTAGTTTAACGCGTGTCGTAGATAACATTAAAATCATGAACAATAATATGTTTATATTCATTACCGGTAATTTATAATACTTCATCGAAAGTCAAACAATAGTGTTAAATATAAGAATCAGCTAAAAATTTAGAAATTGTATGATTGGTAGTATAAGTTTTCTAAATTGTAAGGAATTCGACCAAATCTGATTTTACAGTGAACAATGGTAAAAAGAAAAAAAATTTACAATTCAATTAATGGTAAAAGGAACTTTGAAACATTTATGTACGTAAAAGTAGAAATTGGTCAGATTATAGGTCAGTCATAAACTAAAATGGATTGAAATATACATCGGGAAAACTGGTTTAAAGTGAGAACCTTATCAAAGTAGTCTTGTTAGTATGCTCGTAATATTTCTCATTTTTTATGTGTAGAAACAATGTTTTAGTAGCAATGAATTTCACTGCTGCACAAGTAATAAATATTATACTGATTAAATTTTTAACTATAACCTTAATTCGTAATATTATATATAAAATGAGTAAAACAATAGCCATTTTATTATTCATTAAATTAGTTCTATACTTGGAAAGAAAAAAATCAGTAAAAATGACCAAACTGTCAAGTAACCCTGAGGCAGATCTGAAAATCCAATTGCCAAAAAGTTTGGTAAAAATTTTGGATTTTCAGGTCTGCCTCAAGGTTACTTGACAGTTTGGTAATTTTTACTGATTTCTTTCTCTCCGCGTGTAACGATTCATTCCTTTGGTAATAGAATTCCCAACAACATTTATGTCAAATTCAAAACAACTTAATAAACATATGTAAACATTTAAAGATTCGAAGCCATTACTTTTTCATTTTTCAAAACCTTTGTAATATTTGAAATTTCAAAATACCTCTAAATGAATTCCAAACATTTCTTATCTTTGTATCACCAGATCTTTGAAAAAAATGTGAGTACGCCCGAGTCAAAAATGAATTTTATTGCCAAAGGGTTCGATTTCGTCCGTTATGAAATACGTGAGACACCAGTTGCACCGAGCATGCACAAACAAATCTTATATCCTCCCCAAGTCCCTTTCTCTGCAGATTATAAACCGCACACTCCACGTGTCCTCCGCGCCGTAAAGCCCACATAGAGTCTATTTTTCATTGCTTAGACACACCGAGGCGTATATACACATATATAAACTTTTAACCTTTGCAGCTCTTCTCTCCTCGAAAGGCCTGCGCGTACGTGCAGCGCAAGTGCACAAGTCAATACTCGCGAATCGAGCGCAGTTCCACGCTGCAGTCTGCGCCGCCGACGCTATCTCGCTCGCCCTCGGCGCGAGAAAAATCGGAAGAATAAGAGAAGAAGGAAATATCCCAGGCTGCCTCCGGCGTCCCTGCTCTCGCGCGCCTTATAAACGCCGCGTATGAAGAAATATTGGGATCTTCCCTGAAAATCTCGCGTTATAGGCCGCTCGAGATATACACCGCGAGGGACGCTGCTGTTCTCTCTTTCTCTCTCACACATACACACAGGGTCTACAAAAGAGACGCATAGTTTGTGGCCTCGGAGAGAGAGAGAGAGAGCGAGAGAGCGAGAGAACGAGATAAGATATATATGCCGGACAATGCGCTTCGCGCACCCGGCGTCACACGCTAGAATAATACGATCAGATATCGGGCAGTCATCTCTGCAGCGAGGTGTGCGCGCCGAGTGCGCTCGCGCGATCGCCTCAGATACAATTATCCAGATAGCACGTGGAAAGGGATGAAAAAAGCGGCCTCGCGCTCGCTCGAACGCTAGAGCGCGCGGGGAGAGAGATAGACCGGGAAATATTGGGAGAGGAGGGCGGCTATGCGCGCAACGGCAGCAGCGCTGCTAAGATGCGCGATGCACCGGCCGCTGCTCTACAATGAATTACATCCGACGATGAAAGGACTAGTATTTCTTTCTCTATCTGCGCACGCATTCTTATGCCTCCTCGCAAGCTCTTCTTGATGTGCTTATTCATGTGTGCGCTTTATTGCAAGTATTGTTTATCTTGGATAATATATTGTTGAGTTGTTTTAGTACGGAAACAATTAGTTAAATGTAAATTGTAAAATATAAACATTAGCTTATAATGAAAAATAAAATCATCGTATAATTTACTTTTATTCTAATTTTAATAATATAGAAATAACAATTTCTCATCAATGTTTTAAAAATAAATCAGATATATTTATATTTCCATTGGAAAAAAATTTCCTCGGTAACAACAATTTTCGCCCCACATAACCGTTACACCCATTAACGCATTTATTTACAAATTGTACGTACAACCGGCTAAAACAGTAAATATTTAGTTTATCAAGCCTCGCTTCATTCCCGCGGCCGTTTACCACGTGCGGCGGCGGCGGCGGCGGCGGGGGCCCGTCCCCATCGTTGTCTCCCCCGATTAGCCTCGCCTCTTTCTACTCACGGGCACTCTCTCACTCTCTTCCTGGGCTGGGCGCATGTCCTGGCCGCTCGCGCAGCGGCGAATATAAAAACGCGATGACCCCTCTCTCACTATAGCAGTCCTGCGCGAGCTGCGTCGCGCCCCGGCCCTCGCCGCACGCGCGGTATCTGGGCCGTAATTTACGAATCGCACCGCCGACCGACACACCGCAAAGGGCCGAGCATTCGCGCCTACGAGACTTTAGATTACGCACCTTCGCGCCGATAGCCCACGGCCATGCGTTGCAGCGAGCGGAGAGGAAGATCGCGCGCCTGCGTGCTGCGCAAAGGCTGATAAATTTTATAGGACGGAAATTGCTTGCGGAGGGTCAGCTCCGCAGAGAGTAGGTGTTGCGTATATATACAACGTGTTGGCATTTTTTGCGCCGGAGCGAGGAGAGCGGCCGCGCGCTCTGTTCATCGACGATGTTTATGCCTAATGCGAGAGTAATGAAACGTGTGGTCTTGGGATGTAAGAATGCAGATTACGTAATGCTATAAAGTAATTGGACAGGCGCTTTCGCCGCCTGGAATCGGCTCTCTGTTCGACTCTAATGGCTCGGGCTCGAAGTTATTGGACAGGCTTTTTCGTTGGTCAACATCAAATTGTCTACGCTCGCAAAAGAATACAGATAGCTATTTTGATTGTGTATAGGTATCTGTTAGTGCCATATTTCAGAGTAAATGAGACTGTTATATTATTACGAAAACTAATGTTTTTTTTTATTTTCGTTTTATCAGGATTCGTTATTCGTTATATGTTTCTATATTATTCATGTAAACCCAGCAATGGTAAAATATTCTCCCATAACTTGCGAAAGCGTTCTTTCTCCTTGATATTTTTGGGGACCTGTCCTCCAAAATTTTCAATCCCACGTTTGGGCGACACTGTATCCTCAGCGCACACAGCAAGTATATATTCCACAGCACACAGCACACACGTATAGTCGCTCGGGCTCATCGGGCGCGTGACTTAGCCTTTCATTAACCGTATATTAGCGACGCTTCGACTCAGCACATACGTTACGGCGAGATAAGGGCACCGTCGAAGCGGGCCGCACGAGCTGCGCTCGCCCGCAGATAAGCGCGAGGAGATACGGCCCGCCTAAGTTATACGCCGCTGCGCGCGATGCCTTTTCTTGCCGCTGCCCTCTCTATAACCGCGCCGCGCAGCATTTTCGCGCGTGCGTATACACGCGCGACTTTTACGTGTATATGATTGCGCGAGCGTCGTAAGTAGCGTCGCCAACTCGCCGAGAGATGTCTTCGATAGATTTTATATATATACACACACACGTGGATTTAAGCGCGCGTGAAGCGAGGAATTTTTCGTGGAAGCTCGCTAGGGGACGCGAGAAAAGTCTTGCGCGTCTTCTTTATGAAGTGTCCCCTTCACACGTCCCTGTACAAGGCTCTTGTGTGCTTTATGGCTCTTTGATATTTGGCATGAATGCGCGAGTGTGCCGGTGACTCTTACTTGGTGGAATTCAAAAAGTATCTGCGAAACGTAACTCATTTTATTGTATTCGTCTTGAAGAATTTCTCCTTTTTATAGTTATTTATTATTAAATTGTTTTGCTTATGCGTGCCGATTTTTAAAATAATTCTTCGAAAGTCAATTCGATTTCGTGGAATCGAATTTATGAAATTAAAAAGAAGTTAATAATTTTGTTTGATCTGGATATATCCAGTTCACATCGATTTTCCCTATAAATATAGGTATTGACGTTACTAAATATCGTATTCAATATACCTTTACTTTTTTATTTTGCAAAGAATTTACTTATTTGTAAAAAGATGCTGGAAGATATTGAAAAATTTACGAAGGTAATATCGGTATGCAAATATCTGTTTTGGTGTGAAGCTTATCTTTTGAAATAAATTTAGAAACCTCTCGGCGGATATCTAATGTGGGTATATAGGAAGGAATCTGAAATTCACGCTGGCAATTAACGACAGCATAAACAGGCGACGAGGAAAAAAATCGATTATTTAGCTAGCAATAACCGAACGCCGGCGCGCGTGCGCGCGACAGCGCGGCATTACAAAATCTCTGCTAATTGCACTTTCTCCACTTGGACACAGCGATATTATAAATGCAAATTGAAAGCAACTAAAACCAGGAGATAACTCGGCGCGATACCGGCTCCTCTCTCTCTCTCTCTCTCTCGGAAGCTCTCTCTCTCCTCTCCTCTCGAACGATCGACGCGCGGCGTCGGCGAGAGGCAAAAAAATTTGCAAACAAAAGGGAAGAAGACAAACGACGATTGCGATTCGATCGGTCGGTAAATCACGCGCCGGCTGACGTGCGAAATTACAAGCGGGGCGACATCACACTGCGAGTGTGTGTCGGGCTGCCGCCGCCGCTTCGCTTTCTCGAGGCGGAGGAAAAACAGAAGTCACGCGCCGCCGCGAGAATTGGCCGCTTGTTCTCTCGCTCGCTCGCGTACCTATACAGCCGCGCGCGCGATCGATCGCGTCTCTATCTCGCTCCATCCTCTCGCGAACGCGCGACTATATAGCGTTTTAACGAGCAGTGAAAATAATTACCGCGCCGAGCGAGATGTCGCCGCGCGCGTTTGCAAAATTATTGTGCAACTTTTCTCTCCCGCGTATACGCGCGAACGAACGCGCGAGGTAGATCTGATAGCGTCGCCGTGTAACGCAGCTCTATATAATGAATCGCAAAAGTTTTAGCGAGTCCTGCACGCGTAGGCGAAATTTTCCATTGTCTCTCCCCGTTCCAGAGACGACGCGAGTGCAGTTTCGACACCGCGGCGATCAGCGAATGCTCGCGCGTCTAGTCA
Source organism: Torymus sinensis (assembly GCA_030522985.1). Taxonomy (NCBI): domain Eukaryota; kingdom Metazoa; phylum Arthropoda; class Insecta; order Hymenoptera; family Torymidae; genus Torymus; species Torymus sinensis. The sequence goes on from JAPYZP010011987.1 coordinate 11,626, forward strand.
TGACACTTGCGCCCGTTATCGATTGTCGATCCGGGGGTGTAGGAAAAAAACGATTACTTTGTAATAATTACGTGCGAACGTTTACGTTTACCGCCGAGTACTGATCTTATCTCGGCAATGACAAATTGCCTGCCCGCCGCTCCGACAGTTTAATTACTATTACATTGAAACACGAATTAACGATTAATAAATACGAAAATTAGCTCGTTATTTAAAGTGCACTTTGGCTCCGAATTTATTATTGGAGTAATTTAAAATGCTTCTTGAGAAGTGGATTTATTCATTCGCACTCGTTAAGGTATGTAATTTATAGACATAAACTGGAGTTTCTGCGAAAAAATTAACAGTTCGTATTCAGCTCCCGCTACATGCTTGAACAAGATGTATGAATTGACTCTGACAACAGATACCCGCTTAATCATTGGTCAGTTAACGATTACTTAAAATTGATCTACATTGTAAAGTAATGAAATTAAGTGAATTCATATAAAATTGTGGCTGATGCTATTTGTACGACAGATATATAGTACATTAATTCAGAGTATGAATTCCAAAACACCTCGCGGTGATGTTTGTTTTATTTTGATATCTGACTAGAGAAATTATATTCGTAATACTTTGTGTACATAAATCTGTCGTACAAATGATTATTAGTTTCAATTAAATGACTGTTACACTGGTAAAATGACACAATCAAATTACTATAATACATATATAAGTAACGTCGAGGCATACTTGCAATATCAAAATAATTGTTATGTATTTAGTAATGTTTACTATGTACATAGCAATTTTTACTATAAAATATAGCAATTATTTTGATATTGCAAGTATGTCTCTCGACGTCACTATGTATTGTAGTAATTTTTATTATATCATATTTCTCAGTGTACTAAATTTATCGTTTCGTAGAATAGTAGAATTGTTGATATTTCTTCAAAATGATTTGAATGTTTATTTTTTACTACCTCTACTTACAAGAAAACGCTCATTATAAAAATTTCAAAGAAATTCGCATTAATCAAAGAATATCAAAGAAGACTGTATACAAACGGCCATAAATCATAGGCTTAGTAATGTCCTGCGGTACAGTTCTCTGAAATGACATTTCTATATTATAATGTTTAGTATAGAATGAAAAATGTTCACCAAACGCGAAATTTTCCCAAAAACATCCTTCTTTATCAAATATTTTTTCGCCCACATATACTCTTACCATCACTAACACACTTACAAATCCCACCGAGGCGAATACCATTCGGGGAACTAAGTACAAATGGGTAGAGAATTCTCTCTATATAAGGGTTTCGCGAAAAAAACTTGGACTCTCGCACTTGGCGTATATAGAGGCTCTCGAAGAGATCTCGCCCACGGCTCTATACGCACGCGGGTCAGTGCTCATGCACACGCAGGTGGAGATGGAGAGAGAGAGAGTAAGGCGGAGGTGAGCGAAAAGGAGAGAGAGAGAGAGCGAGATCGGCTTCCTGGTTTCCCCGAGAATGGAAGTGACCACGGGCCTCTACCGGCAATTTGCGGTCTCGCGCCGCGGTCTCCTTTGCATAAGTCCATCGCAAAGTACATATACCTACCACTGCTGCCGCTACTCTCCGGCTGGTGAACGGAGCTGTTTCCCTGCAAATTTCGCGCTTCGCTGTGCTAAGAACAAGCAAACTTCGGCGAGATGAATTCTGGGGCTTGGCCCTTTTTTCTCTCTCTGCCTCCTTTTCACGCGCGCTCCTTATCGCGCGCTTCGCTGTAAATAGGTCGATTCCCGTATAATGCCATTTCAACTCGCGCGTGTTAATTGAGAATTTCGTCTAGTAGACCCTATTGTGCGAGGGCGCCGCATTATTACAGGTTTTTCGTTTGTTTTTTTTATAACGGCCAGCCGGCGATTCGTCTGACCTAGATTTTTCGACCGTTCGTTTTCTCCTAATAAGGAAAAGTGGGTGGCTTCAAGGATCGAATATTTTTATTTACCCTATACGTACTTTTGCAGCACTTTGCATAACGAGAAAAAGTAGAATCGTCGAAACTAACGGGTATATAGTCACGTCAATTGTACTCGCCAGGGGGAGTCTGCGTTAATTTATGGTCTGCTTATCAAAGACAAAAAATGAAGAGCGCAGTGGTAAGAAAAAGCACAGTCGGAGAATAGCTTATAACTGTTTCAGCATCCTCAATAGCCTCGTATATGCACACATCTATATGTCCATAAAACTCTTCCACCCAGTTATCTTACGGGATCGCAGGAATTTTTGACACACACCGAGCACCTACACGCGTCCGAAGTGAAAAATCGTGCAGAATAAAAGCGACCTTTCTGCGAAGCGCGCTGTTAACCTTTCTATTCTCGCTCGCGCGAATAAATCAAAGTGCGAGCGCGCTTCCATTGCTCGTGTCAAGCTCTCTCTCTCTCTCCCTCGCGCTCGCGCGCACGCAGCGGTGAAATCTCGAGTGCCGATCGGCCGGAAAAAAAGGAGGAAGGAGCTCGCGCAGAACGGAGAGGTAGCAACAGCAGCAGCAGCAGCAGCAGCAGCATCGCATAATCGATCGAGAAGCGGCCCTCCTTTTTTTCGCCCGCTGCATTATGGCGGGCGCGAGGCGCCAGTGCATACCTTCGCTCTGCACAGTCGCGCGCGCGCGCACACACAAAAGGACTCACGCGGCCGCTTATCTACATTCCATCCGCGCTCTGCGGTGGGAGGATGAGAGCGTGTGCGCACGTGTAATAAAAGCCGCGCGCCGCGCGGCCGCACTCGGGAAAGAAAGCTCGAGGTGGCGGGGTTAGGACAGGCCGTGTTATTAACATTTCGCCTCTCGCGCTCTGCCCTTAGCTCTCTTTTTCGCGAAAGCGCGAGGGGGGAGGGAAGAAGGCGCGCTGATGAAACCACAATGACATAATATTATGCGGAGTCCGAGCGCTGCAGTAATCATATGCCACGGCGACTTGGTCCGTCTCTCCTTCGCTCTCTCTCTCTCTCTGTGTAGGTGCAGCACTCTGCAGCGAGTCTCGGATGCATCTCTCGCGATGGTCAGTGCACCGGCGCTGCGAGGCTTCGACCCGCACGTTCGATCGCACACCACGCCCTGCGCAAAACGCCGCTCTTTCTCTCTTGCCCCCCCCCCCCTCTCTCCCCTTCGTTCTTTTGTAATCACTTTCACACGCGTGAGATGCGAGACTCCTCTCCGTCTCTCGCGTGCATCACATGCATGCACGCATACCCATCTCCACCCTCGTTCCTCGAGCGCGAGCCGGTTATTTTTAAGACGTAATTTCATGTCGTTGTTGTTTGCCCAGGAAAAATGCGGGCCTTTTTGCGCGCGCACTCGCCTCTTTGTACACAAAGCCGGCCTGTCGGTTCGCGCGTTCTCGCGCAGGCGCATTGTTCCAACGATGTTTGATAGTGAGACCCTGATAAGTTTGTGCCTTTTGACAGCCCGGCAAATAGTTGGAGGCGTTCGTATTTATGTCGTGCTCACCTCGACTATTATTTTGCATTGTGTGATGTGCTCCGACAATTTTTTAACACCACTATTTCAATGGGACACACTTGGACTTTGCACAACAAAAGGTTATACGCGAGAAAAATGGATTTTCATCTATCTTGGGTGGACTCGTGAAATTTTCGAGATAAATCTTTTTTCAAGTTATTCTTTGAAAAAGCAAACACAATTACTTATATGGAAGGGCCATGTTATACTATAAGTAAACATTTGAATTTTGTAATACATCTAAAAACCTGGAGTCGAAATACGCGGCCATTGAATATTTTTCAACTTTAAAAAATATAAATATGTGTTATATCTCTTTACTGTAAGTTCATTGAAATACTTTATGCAACCAATACGAATAAACTGCTATTCTGTACAATAAATATATTATTACAATAAATATAGTTATAATTTCTTGGTAATTAACGTTGAATTTATAATTTTGTTCATAATGTGAAACAAGTTAATTAATGAACAATTTATAATGCTAATTACTCTGAAATTATTTACTCGTCAAAAATAATATGATATATCAAATGCCAAAATTTAATTTCAACCATGTGCCGATGAAATTTAAACGATTAATGTGAAAATCATAATAGATATAGGATTCTATATAATTAAAAATAGAATGCTTCCCATAGTAAATAAACTTTCTCAATAATTTAGGATAAAAATAAAGCAACTTGAACAGTCAAGTTGTAGAAAGGTAACATGTACATATATACACGTTACCTCTCAATTTTCGAAAAGGTCAATCATCTGCCGCTGATGAGTCAAACCATTCTATGCTAGTCAAAAGTTGGCGAACCATCAAATCCAGCGTCAAAAGGAAGAAAGGATTGACTGACGTTTATATACAGTCTTAGTCCCGAGGTCAATGAATCATCCTTCCCGAACGTCTGCGAAACGAAGTCGCTTGGGTTCATTCGCAGAATCTATCGGGAGCGCGTGCAAAGGATTCAGCATGCCATTGTCGAGGATAATGGTTCACCAGATTGACGTGTCAAATTGTAAGACGACGTAGCGCGATGTCAAATGAATGTGTGAGGGGAAGAGAAAAATCTTTTTGATTAACGAACGTATTTTTGGCAAAATGCGGCCTCTTCCTTTTTTTTCAGTATTTTAATAAAATTATTTTTTTTAAATAGTCCATTATTATCTGAAGGTTTGAACGAAAAATGTGAAATGTATGGACTAAAACGTGTTTTAATGTCTTAGTTTATTCAACAAGTAAATGAAAAATTTCGAAGAAACTCTTCAATCAAAATAGTTAAAAAAAAATAATAAATGCTTAAAAAATAGCTATTCTTTTAAAAGCGTTAATTAACCCGTTTCGAGACCCATATACAAAGGTTTTGCTTTTTATGATTAGTGATTGATGGCCTCATCCTAGTCCAGCATCTCCATTCGCAAAACACTGCCGACAGAATTCCAATATAACTCTATAAAGAATGATCAAACTTCCCGCAAGAGATGAAAAAGTATCTATCCGAACAAGGGCAGAAAAAAACGTGGCTGAAGAAAAACCAGCAGAAAGAAAACGACGGCATTATTTCCTCATCATCATCCGGCTTTGCCGCGCGAGGCGTTAGAAATCTATTAACGGGAAGAGCAGGCGCGCGTGCGTTGGCCACCGCTGCGCACGCATCTCGCCTCCCCGGCTTCTTTTTGTTTTCATTAATAGATGGGGTGAAAGATCGCGGCGCGCAAAAATCCGCCGCCGCCGCCGGGACGCGTCCTCATCGATCATCGTCAGGCGAGCGCGTATACGCGCGCACAAAAATTCACGGTCCCCAGGCGCATGCAGCTTTCTCGCTCCGGAGTGAGAGAGAGATCGCTTCTTAATTAACCCAGCAGCGTCTGCGCGATGCGAGCTAAAAACGCGCCACTTTTTAATAACCCCGCAAGGCTTGTCGATCAAACTAGCTTCGACGCCTCGGTGCACGCGCGCCTATGCGAGTTCGTTGTGTCGTTACCCAGCGGGCGCTGCGCGTGTGCGAATAGCGGTTGCTCTGAAATAGATTAGGCGCCGAGGAGGAGGAGGAGAATGCCGCTGTGGACGAGGAGATGCATTCTCTCTCATTAATGCCGTAAAAAAATGTCGACCCCCCTGAGGCGCGCCCACGATTCATCAGAGCGCAGGCGGGAGGTCTATGGATTCGGATTTCTTTTTAGAATATATTCTGATGCAATATTGTGACAGTAAAGCACGTGGATTTATTTCCATTCATTTTTTGTAGTCTTTTTTTTTTATTCAATTTGAAATATTTATTTGTGCTATGCATACATTGATATGAAAGTAGACCTGGGTTATATATTTTTTTGAAAAAGTATTTATTGTAATCGAATGCCAAATTTTGTCAAAGATAAAAACTCCCATTATATAAATGGCTTTTGCAATTGTACAAATATTCACTTTTATAGCGATTCAGTTAAATAAAGAAAAACGTTAAATATGGAAAATATTCACTGTTATAAATATTGGTTATGAATTAGATTAGATTAGATTAGATTAAGCTTTATTCTTGGACTGGGCCAAAAAAGGCAGTGTACATAATGAGCAATTACAAGAGTTTGAGTGAACTTATATATAAAATAATTCATATATAAATAAATAAATTAATATAAATATATTAATAAATAAATAAATCTAATTTCTTTTTACGATTCTGTAAGTGGCTGAATTTCTTGTTTGATATTTCTCCTCAAAAGGGAGTGTATTGGTAAACGATGTGACTGGTGAAATCCGGAGCAGAGCAAAATATTTTTGCTTTCGCACCGCGTTTACAGTTCACTTGGGAATGCGTAAAAAGCCGTCCGAGAAATTCTCAATGAAATCTATAAAACCGGCCCAGAGAGCAACTGTATATATTCACAGCGGCAAAAAATTGCGCTTCAGCTGACTCAACTCCCATCACTCGCGTGCTATACTAGCGGCGGCAGCCCGTAGTTCGCAGCTTCTCGCCACCGCGAAGAACGTAATCTCCTGGGTTCCCTCTTTTTCTCTTTTCGTTTCACTTCCAGTAGACAAAGCATCATTCCAAAGCCCGGCTCTGCAGTTTATTGTACGCGGTAAAGACATAAACACGATGAGGTATTGCCTTATGTATAACGAAAAACGAAATTGAAAAGAAAGAGAGAGAGAGAAAGAGAGAGAGAGAGAGAAAAAATTGAGAAATGGAGCGAATTCCAAAACCAGAATACAATACCTTCGTTTTCAAATGTATGAGCTTGTATCCCATTGAATGCGTCGCTGCAAATCGAATACCGGCTCCTAAACTTTCCAACAGGAACTCTGAAATCATTTACTAGCTCCGAGTAAGTACTATCGTGAGCCTGAAACTGGTATTTTGAGATAATGGAATTCTGGCTTCCAATTTGCAACGTATTTCCTAACAATCGAGCGTACTAACTGGTGTCTTGTTTCAATTTAAACCACGCGTGTTAAATAAAGCCACTATATTTACTTAATTACTTTTCATTTCGTGGAACCTTTTCGAAACAAATTCCAAGTCCAACAAGTGGCGCAAAATCGGAAGTGATGGGTAAATTGAAACAAACGGAAAAAAGTGAGGGGAGGGAGAGGGAGAGAAAAGAAAAGGAGAGAGAAAGAGAAGAGAAGGTGGAAAGGAGGTAGAGGACCGTGTGAATGAGCTACCGTTTCTGCGGTCGACGCCTGCACCGTGGCCGCGGCGGCTTGCGCTACTCGTCTTTTTTCTCATTGATCGGAATGCAACTCGTGCAGCGCGCGCCGACGAGAGAGAGAGAGAGCGAGCGAGAGAGAGAGAGAGAGAGAGAGAGAGAGAGAGAGATACACGCCCGAGCCGCGCTCGCGTTTTTTCTGACGCCGTCGTCTAAGAATTTTTCTTTTTATTTTTCGCGCGCAATTTTTTACGCGTCCCCTCGTTTATGGGCAAATGAATGGCCGTTCTCGTTAGGGGGAGATTTCACTCCTTTGATACGGGAACTGCGCGCGCATATATGCACACGCGTGTGCATTGATGATTCAAGGTGGTTTGGTCGATATTAATATTGATGTCGTCGACGCCTTTTTTACATGAATTTTCACGCTCATATTAGCACTGAATTATGATGGAAATATACGCTTATTTATAAGAGTAACAAATGTTTCAAGGTTTCACGTCTTTTATATTAAAATTAAAGTTGATTGCGCTGCGTAAATAAATTTACGGAAAAATACCCGACAGCCATTTTTATTTCACAGTTTAATTAAAGCAATTAAAATTATTTATCGGCCCATTGCTTATTCATGCGCGAAAATATCGATAGCTATCAACTATACTTTGCGACACGTTATCGCGCATTCTTTTCGGCTTTTATTATTTACTTTTTCCTTTTCACTTTAGTTAACGAAATTCTAGTTCTCCGGCGCGTTAATTAATACTGTGTTTCCAACGGAAATTCTTTTTCCTCATTTTTCGATCATTTTACTCGTTTATTACATCTCCAAGTTATAATTGGCCTAGAGAGCTAACGATCAAAACACTTATTTTTATTTTTACTTGTTATTTTTGCGATTAGTGCCCCTATGGCGAGTGAATTTCACCGAGCTGAAAGGGCAACTAAATCGCATAAGTGAAACTAACCCAAGCATATAACGCGAAATAGGAAAATTATACCGTGCACATGCTTCCCAATGCGTATACTGTACAGCAACATGCCGATCGGCATCGATAGGCCAAATCACTATACACGTCTGCGCTCGGCGAGCTGCGGGCTCGCGTCGGTCACGCAGACCCTTGCCCGTCAACCCGAGAGACTCGCGACGTCCGCGGGCGCATCCTCGAGTTTTCCCCCCTCTGTGTAAATTACAGATCGGCGCGGTGCCATGCACGCGGCATGCGGTATATCGGCCGCTCGCTCTCCCTCAACGAGGCCTAGCCGAACGGTAGATAACAGCTGCCCGGAGACGTCTCGTGGCCGTTCCGTTAACCACGTAATACAGATCGATTGGCGGGCCGTCTGTGTGTATGTACACATACACACACAGGCGCAGTTCATCCGAGAAATGTGAGATCGTGACCCGCGGAGGCAAATCGCAGTCCGCGCGAGCGCAACCGACGTCGCCGAGATCGCCGAGTAAGAAGCACGGCCATGTCGACCGGGCTCTCGAGCTGTACGGTGCTTTCAGCCGCGCTCGATTTTGTCTTTATTTCGCTCCTATACGGTTTATGTGCTTGGCAATGTAGGCCTCTGATCGCTCGCCTCGTTCTAGAGGGCAATAACAATTTTCAGAAATTTATTTCCTTTCAGTTCACCCTACTTTTTTTTAACGTACAAGTGCTTTGCATTGCAAAATTATAATATCAACAGAAAGTTTTTATTTTTATTTTTGATGTGTGAAGAGATTTTTATCGCCTTAATGAGATTGAAAAATTACAAGGACTTATTATGCTCCGAAAAGCTAAATCCGCTTACATAAATGTGTGTGAAATACGGAGTAAAATAATGTTAAAGTCATCAACGTCTTATCCGTTAAATATGCGCATCCTGTGCATTAATCACCTCATTTTATAAGCTTAAATCGTCCCCTTCTATTAAGTAACCTGCGCGGTGTTCTAAGAAACAGTAGCAACCGATCATATCATTTTTCCCGCCGCGATAGAGCATTCGTTCAGCGGCGCCACTTCAAAAATAAATTCGTTCTTACAAAACCATTGACTAAATCGCGCGTATCTCTCGGTACACGAGAGCATGTGTGTGCCATAAACCTTCTCGTTACAAGCGGTGTCCTCCCGCGTGCACTTTCGCAACGCGCGTAATCGCGCACGACCAACGCGTCTCTTTCCGCGCGGCGCGACGACGCAATTCGTTACACATCGCATAGACGCGGCTATGTACAGGCTCGAGCGAGAAAAAACGCAGCGCGAATCCCATTTCGATCTATCTATATAGACAAGCACTCCATCGGCGGATGCTAATACACGTTGGAAACCAGGCCGCGGAGAGGCCGATCGATCGGCGATCGGCAATCTTTCGCTATTGCAAAACGCCTGGACTTTTGAGAAAAAGCGGCGCAGTCCGTATCCTACGCACTACTATACGGCTGCGATAATTCGTCGGCCGCGCGCACTTATACCTATACACGTGTGTCGCCGCGCGTGCGCGCTCGCGAAAGAATTCGGTCGTTATAATGCCTCACGCTTTCACGACGCCCGCGAGGAATTGCAGCCAGTCGTCCGTGCGAGAGCTGCTCTAGCGCCAATTATGTGCGCTCGGCCTTAGCGGCGATAACCCATAGAGATCGGGGCCGATTCCAAGCGTGCGTATACGTGCGCCCGGCCGAGGATTATTCCAAGAGTTTGCGGCGGTGGCCGCGCGCTCGACCGGACCAACTAGACTGCATATTAATCGATAGAAAGCGAGCGAACGCGCACCACACTGCGGACTTTTGAGCCCTCTGTGCAGTGCGCAACGTGCGGGCTCAAAGCGAATGTAAGGAGCAAGCGCTCGCCGTAGTAGTGTGTGCTTCAATTACTCGCTTCGTAATTATTTTTTATTCGCTTTCCTGGAAAATCATTTTGCAGTGTGTGTACGGGAAGAATGTGCGAAGGCAATTGTCGGCGTAGGTATTATTGCGAAAGAAATCATCGAATGAAAGTTGGTGCAAAGGTTATTACGAAAATTGAACTAGATCTGTGTTGCGATTAAATCGAGGGATCATTGTTTTTTTTCGAATTCGTTAAATCTTTGCGGAGAAATCTTAAGTAGAATCTAAACAATTTCTTAGTTAATTAATGTTCCAGTTTCTTTCTTGGAGAAATGTGGTTCATAAATTCTTTAGCTGCCATTATAGGCCCAAGTGGACGCAAACACTCCTTTTCTGTCTCATAATTATGGTTATTTATCGAATTGCGTTGTAACATGACATCCAATGAAAAATCGAGATTGGATATCTTTTGTTAATCTTATACAAATATCGGTATATTTTTAAGACTCACATAGATATAAAATTGGGAATTATTTTTTAAACTATAAATAACTATACATCCCAAAAAAGAACAACTTTTATAAATGCTACGAATTATCTAAAATTAGTAAGCTAAATTTATTTATTTATTGGTGATTTATTACATTTTAACGTCAATTTAGCAAGAACTCAATAAATTCGCCTTGTTTATGAGAAAATGCTTTTATGGTCTTTCTTAGCGAATTTATTATGTA
>JAPYZP010011991.1:0-11942 GCA_030522985.1 Torymus sinensis
GTTATTTCGCTTATACGAATCCCACATACTTTTACTGCTTATTCGTATATTCAAAATACAAAACTCCTCCCGTCCCCCCACAAAAAGTCTATCTACCATCAGTCAAAAACATCCTTCAATCACACAACCCCAACAAATTGCAGCCTTTTACCGTCACACATATCGCACCGCACATCGATCAAGCAGCTATATATCTCCTCCCCTTGATAAGGAAAAAAGTAACCCTCGCGCGTATAGATCGTGAGCATTGAAGCTATATTTGAGTCTTAGAGACGTGTCTAACAGTGCGGCGTTATTATTGCGCAGGTGCGCAGTGGAAGCTCTTGACCGAGGACGAGAAGCTGCCGTTCATCGACGAGGCCAAGAGGCTGAGGGCGATGCACATGAAGGAGCACCCGGACTACAAGTACAGGCCGCGCAGGAAGCCAAAGACCCATCGCAAGGAGGGTTATCCCTACAGCATACCCTATCCCAGCGTGCCCATGGACGCGCTTAGAGCAAGTAAGTCGTTTATATATGTATACCGTATATTTATATAAGTGTGTCCTTATGTTCGATTGATAGAATATAGGTGAGGATAGGGATAGTTTCTTTTGGTATCGTAAAGAATGTGTTATGCTAGAATGAAAATTCTATACAAAAACAAACGATCTTGGCAATGTTTCATTAATCGACATAGTGTTTCAATTATACTTTTAAAATTATTTTATTTTCATAAATCTACTAATTATATTATAGCTTAAAGAACCAGTAATTCTATTTTAGCAGCTATAACTAACTATTACATATAATTTTTTGTGTGTTTTAACTTGCATAACATAACACCTATATATACCAAACATTATAAATATGCAAAATCATCATCAATTCGACCCTCCCCATCGACTATTTAAATTGTTTTCAAAATCATCATCAATTCGTATATACAAAGTTACGCAACCTCACGCGGAGAAGATAAATATATTCTAAAGCATATAGGATTTGAATCTAATCTCCATATATACGTGCACAAATCCATAAACAGCCGTTTTTTCCGCACTTCCTCGTTCAATAACGATCGTCAAATGCACCATCTCAGCTCCGTATATACCCAAAAATCCATACACCCGGTGGCAGCCCGTCGCGCCGACGGGGGAGCTAAAACAATCCGATAAATAATAAGCTGCGCGACAGGTTTATACCCTCGCGTGCCGGCGGCCAATGCATCCTCGCCACATCTCCTCCACCTCCTCCTTCTCGCGATTTATCGCGATTACGCGCAGTCCGCGCCGCTTAATCGGGTTATATACCCGCGATTTTCGGATTTATCGCGTCGTCGTAAATATTTTTCAATTCCCCTCCGCGAATCAGAGAGAGAGAGAGTTGATTCTTTTCTCCGCCAGAGGGACTTTAATGAGAGTTATGCACTCTCCGCGCGCGTATATATATACCGTTACTAAGTATATGGCGCGTTGACTTGCGTAATTGCCGGGGATATTCGTCACTTCTTTTCTTCTTGTTATTTTCTTCTCCTCCGCGAGTTTCGGCTTTTTCTGCAGGCGACTTACGGCGTATTGATTTTATTTTTTTCTTCATGCAGTGCTATAACAAGGTGTTAAGTTATAAATCTCGGATAATTAATTTTTACGACGTTTAATCGGACGCTGCAGCGCGATATAGCTGCCTTAATCGGGTTAGTATATATACGAGTTACGCGGCTGTGATTAATATTTTAAGTCGGAATATTCGTGTTTATTTTTCATCACGCGCGTGTATCTTTTTTAATCGCACGTATATACAGTTAACTTACAATGTATATACGTATTGATTTATGCCGTTCGTAATTCAATTCGATTGTCAGTAACCCACGGGCTTGTCCATATTAATTCATTAATTTATACCTTACGAAACGCCCTGTCGCTCAAACCTCAATTCTCTCTCTCTCTCTCTAATTATGTGTTTTACTTTAAACCTCCGGCAGCCACGCAGGCAGGCACAAAAGTCGCGCGGGCATTACAAAATCAAAACATCACAGATTCACCGCTGCTCTGACAGGCACCTGTGTAATTTCGTAATTGGTACACAACCTCCGTATAAACGATCAATCCGAAAATCTCAATCCATCCCGCAATCATCTGATCAAAACAAGTGAGTTCGCACAAAACCTCTCCGAAAACGACTCGGCGTTAGTCAATCACGAGCTCGCCCGATGAATGCGCGCCTAAGGAACGAAGAAAAAACGAATATACTGGCGCGCAATCGATTTTTCTCGTCCCTAATTACCCGAAACTCCAACTCTCGCGCGCGCGGCATGACGATAATCAAGATTAACGCTATAGGCCGTGTGGGGTAGAAGAGAATATATGCGAGAGCGAAAAAAGTGTGCAGCGTGCGCGCACTTGAGGCGTAATTGAGAGGCCGGGGGACGACTACGACGACTACGAGGCGCACACACGTATACGTCGCTTTTGTGCGCCTCGCTCCCTCGTTTCAATATCCCGCGGCTTATCTTTTATTCTCTCGCGGATTCATTGTTTTGCCCTCCCAATGCCAATATTGGAAATCGGAAGCATTGTGCGCGTTCGAGAGGGGGGGGGGGAGGGAGGGAGAGACGGTATATTTAGCGTTGCGCGACGCGGGGCCACATTGTCGGAGATCGGAATGATTAATGCCTACTTGGAGCGGAATTTCGATCTTTCGGGTGTCTTGCGATGCGGCGAGTGTGATTTGAAACATTATAAGAAAAGATGTACGTTTTATAAGAACCATTAAAAGTCTGTATGACGCCGCTGTTTCTTTGCCAATTTTGTTATAATTGGTACAATTATTGTACGATACCCTTATACACACATGTTCGTTCTCCAAAGCCTCGGACACCTTGATGAAGTCATCAAATTAGACGAAGGCAGCAACCTTCTTAATCACTCAATTAATCCCAACCAACCTATGGCCTAATTCAATCCCTATCCTCGCCCAATTGAGAAATTAACCTCGCTCGCGTCCCCCTCCACCTCCACTTCTCCCATAATCTCCCACAGTCACGCTCAATTACTCCCCTATACGCGCCTCTGAAAAATCCACCGTTTCACTCTATCAACACTTTCTCTCTCTCTCTCTGGCGTGGGCTGTCTAAAGGGCCCAGCCCCTGGAAGTGAGATATCCCCAAGATTGCGCAACGCGAAACAATGGCCCGGGACAATAGAATCCGCGTAAACTGCGCGCGCGCGCTCTGGGAAAAAATAAAAAGAGAGAAATGAGAACGAGAACGGACATCTGCTCGACAGATGTACGTATGTGCGCTAATTGCGATGCGCGAGAGCGACCGGGCGAAACGAGAACGCGAAGCGAGAGACTAGCTTTGTGCGCGAGTTGCAGCAAGTGAACAGTCGATTGGGCCGTGTGGACTAAATATTTTGGACGGATGAGCGAAGTGTGGATGGAGATTGAAAGTCGCCGAAGGGGGTGAAAGAAGCGAGAGGGTGCGGATTGAGACGGGCGTTTAGGGGCTTGTAATTGCTATTGTTCATTGTCGGCCTTTTAAAAAGATAATCGAGTGTCTAATGAAAAGTGGCATAGACGCTGTTGGTATGATTAAAATATAGAAGTGATATGGAAAAATGAGAGCTTTTATTTAAAGTCCTGAACAGATGAATATAAGATCAGGCAATATGTCATATTTTACCTTATAATTCACATTATACTAATTAATAATATTTTTAATGATACGATTGCTAACGATTATTTGCAGTAGCAGCAGCTGTAATTAAATGGTTATTAAAATATTCGATGTAAATTATGTTGCCATCGCAACACACCGACGCATTTTAACATTCAGATATAATTTCATTATACTTCGGCAATACACGAGATAAATATAATTTATAAAACTACGGCCATTAAACCATAATTGCATGCCGATCGATGCCGAAATAGACAATTTGTTCCGTCGTCAATTAAGAAACGGAAAAAATAACAACCGCGCCGCACAGAACAAACCGGTATTTAGTATAATACACCGGGCTTTAGAAATTTAAACAGGCAGAAAAAGACTTGGAAACAGCAATTACTTTGTTTCAATTCGTGACACTAATTATTTGAATTTGTTGGCGTGACCAAGCACTTCCATTGCCGGGCCGCTAAAGACGAGGAAGAAAAAAAAGGAACACGCAGCAATCAAACGATAATTCCTCTGTCCGATTGAAAACAAAACTTTGAACAATCCGTGCATCGCGACGAGCAAGAGAGAAGATAGAAAACAAAAATGAAGAGAAAGAGAAAGAGCGAATCCGATATCATTAAGATCGTTCGACGATTCGCGAACGTCGCCACCTTGCGTAATTATATCCACTCGGGCGCCGCGGGGTGTAATTACCGGTAGCTCTCGTGAAAGCTTCGCGCGTCGCGTCGCGGATGATAATTCATTCTCTCTCTTCGTTTCTTTTACTCCAGTCGTCGTTATTAACGAGGCACTTTCTCCGCGTGTCTCTCTCTTCTTTCGCCGAATGTTTAATGGGTCGCGAGAGGATTTGCGAATCCGAAGGCGGGTGAGTTATGACGCTGCCGCGGCGTGTTAAGCGCGATGGCTTCCCGATCGCTGTGATTGAGGCTTTGAGGGGGTTCCGAGTATAGGCCGCCGATGCTGTAATTTATGGATTTGTGCATTTTTATATGACTGAATATTTAATGCTCTTATGGTATTAATCTGATCTACATATTCGGGGAATATTGAAAATGTGACATATATAGTTGTTAATGTAGCCCTAACACTGTTCTATATAACTACACAGCAACAATAACGTCTGAATTTCGCAAGTTTGGCTCTAGACTAAAATGTCTCACGAAAATTTATAATTGGAATTTACAGGGACCTCTCAAAGTCAATATAAAAGTCGATATTTTAACCATAATACGGGGCGCGCG
Source organism: Torymus sinensis (assembly GCA_030522985.1). Lineage (NCBI taxonomy): Eukaryota > Metazoa > Arthropoda > Insecta > Hymenoptera > Torymidae > Torymus > Torymus sinensis. The sequence goes on from JAPYZP010011991.1 coordinate 4,900, forward strand.
CGCGCTCTTATGAATACGAAATACGTATACAACAAGCCATTGTTATAGCATCGCACAATAAATTTCGCGCGGCCAGTAAAATTATGCCCAGAAAACCAATACACACACGCACGTGTATAACGGCCGATTCTCGCGCAATTCGCGCGAAGTGAAAATAAATTTCCAACGCGAGGTGGTCTTAACAATCCGCCCGTCGTCTTGCACACACGCATACGAAAGAGTTCGTTTCTCGATCCCTCCTCTCTCGTGACAACCATAAATCTCGCGGGGCCTCAACGCCAATCATCCTACTCCTATGCGAGAGAGCCATAAATGAACCGCGACGCGTCTCTCTCTCTCTTTCGGTCAACAATATTTTAAGCCCTTCTCCTCGCATTTTCTCCGCTCGCTCGAGAGCGATTGATTTGCTCGAATGACTCAGTCGCGCGCGCGCGCGCGGGCAGCATTTTTTGTTCGCTGCGCGCGCTTTCTATATACATATAGCGCGGTCTCTTATTCTCGCTCGCTCTATGCGCGTATAGAATTCGGTTTTTGTCTTCTTTTCTCGAGCCTGCGTGCGCCTTATTCTCTCGCTCTCTGTCTCGGCCTTTCTTTCGTTATGCAAATGTTTCCCGGAGTGCGAAACGGGAGAGAAAGAGAGAAAGAGTTGACGGCGTGCCTCGGCCTTTGCCGCGTTGGTGTGAAGAGGTGGAATTTTACGCGCGCGCGTGGGGAGGTTAGAGTGCTGTTGCGTGTGGGTTTGCGTGCGCGCGGAACAGGAAGTGGCCGTACTCGTTAGGCGAAACCGATTTCCAGGCTTTTCCGTTTCTCGAAAACTGAGATGGTAATAAAAGGCGGTTTGTTAGTTTTCAGCAGCATTTTTTCCAAGTTGTGCGGGGTATTGTTAGGGTTATTGTACAACAAATTCTTATTACGAGTAATATTTCGATATTGAGCATATTTAGGCGATTTCGTTTGCTGTATTATTATTCAACAATAACAGAAACGTTAGGCACGTATAAAAACCTCATTCTTGCGTGACATCCGAATTTGCATAAGAAAGGCTGATAAATTCCTGCGATAAAAATACAAAGCAAGCTACTTACAAGTTCTCAGTATACTTAATTCCACAGTAGAAACATTACCAAGTATTTCGCATGTATCACGAAATAAAGAAATATATATATACACACACACACACACACACACACACACACACACACACACACACACACACACACACACACACACACACACACACACACACACACACACTATATATATAAAACAGAAATTTAATTTAAAATTGTTACCATATTATGAGATTGCATCATTTTCGTAATACATATCACATATTATTACGATAAAACGAAGGTCCCATTATTACATTTATAGACATTTATATTAAAAAAATACATAATTGCTAATTCTACTGTTGATGAAAGATTAGAATGCAAAGTTCATTTCACTTACAACAATGTCATTTAAAGAAAAGTAGAATCTTCCTGTTGTTGAAGTAGGATTGGCCATTACACTCTAATCCGACTCGAAAGGAGTCTTTGAACGGAAACTTCTTTTTAAAATGAAGATTCTCCTTTGTTATCAACAAATTTTTCATTTTTCAAACGCAATAAAAACTCCACTACAATAGCAAAAGTAATATTTACTCAACTTGTCCCTAAATCTGTTGATCTATCCCGATGCAAAACGCTCAGATCATCACCTATATAAATTTTGTTTTTCACGTATACCTACAATCAATATTTCATTCACCATAAACCAACATATGTCACCCCTAACGCACTACTTCCGTCTCATTGCAGGTATGCCAGGGGGCATCGGCCAAGCTGGCATGAGCTCGTACTACGGCCCGGCCGCTGCTTACGGCTCGCTCTCGGCCGCGAGCATGGCCGCAGCGGCAGCCGCCGCTGCCCAGCAGTCCGCGGCGGCGATGTCCGCCGGCCTCACGGCGCCCGCACAGGTGAGTGCTGTTTGTTTTTTCCCCCCTCCTCCACCCCTCGATCGATCGCTTTTTACAGCCGCGGCGAGAGTGGATTCTTGCGGTTTGGCGGTTTTTCCGTGAGGCGAGAGTGAGGATCGGGGGCTTTGAACCTGATGTTGAGAGGTAGGGAGGGATGGGAATTTTTTTAGGGAGGGGGGTTATAAGGTGGGAGAATTTAATTATTGGATAGCGGAAGAGGGTGTAATATTTTTTTGCGTAGATGGGATTATTAAACTGAGGAGCTTAATGATGATTGATATTAGAGGAAATCCACAATTTGTCCACACTTAGAGGGCTCAAAAAATTTAAAAAAAAATTTGAAGACATACCTCTGATCAAATTTTTTTATCGTTCTTTAGGCTATAAAATATACGAAAAGACTTACGGACATTATAGAATACGGTCTTGTGACACGGTTTGATGATTAACCAATAGCTCGTTATTGAAGTGTCCAAAAAATATTCCACAAAAAGGCGATTAAAGTAGAATAAAGGAGCTTTAATTTAAGCTAAAGATCGTTAAAATCAATCGATTCTGTGCAAAGTTAGGTCATTTTTCGCGATATTCCAATGCACGCAACTTTGCGCCAAATTGGCCGATTTTAACGATCTTTATCTTAAATTAAAGCTCTTTTCTTCTACTTTAATCGCTTTTTTGTGGAATATTTGTTGGCCCCGTCAATAGCTCGATATTGGTTAATCATCAGTCACTACTTTTTGTCCATTTTTCAGTATTTTTTAAAACCGTGTCACAAGGCCGTTTTCTAATGTTCACGAGTTTTTTCGTATATTTTATAGCCTAAAGAACGATAAAAAAAATTTTTCATAGGTGTGTCTTCAAATTTTTTTTTTTTAATTGTTGAACCCTGTGTGAACAAATTGTAGATTTCTTCATTAGTGAGAGCGTTTAGTATGAATAATATTCAATAGATTCCAATTATCTTGTAATACAGAAATTTCTTTGACGTCTATGCTTTTAATGAAAAGACTGAATTTTCACGCGAATGTAAGAACGTCGTATATTGCAAGTAAATCTCCCTAGAAATAGTTGGAAAACGTATGTGAATTTAAATAAAAATCCATTCGTGAAACCGCGATATTTTCATATTCCTTGGAAAGTTTTCCAACCCGACGAACCTCACGACAAACATCACACCTGAGAGCCCATTCTAAAAGTACGAACGAAAAAAATTACAATCACAAAACGTGTCCCACCTCCCGGGGCCCTCGGCAAACAACAACAGACGACGACTGAGTACATACACTTACCACGAGGACGAGTTTTTCCCTCCTCGCTAAACGCACGCGTCTCGAATGCAAAGCGTACGCGCGTATAATATACGTCTCTCGATTCGCGATACGCGTCGCTAACTACCTGCCGCGAGCCTTTGTTCCCCGCCACGCGCGCATGCGTCGCGAAGGTGCGACCATATATAGCTGCGCAAAAATCGAGGTGAGAAAAGTCGCCGCGGCTAATTTTTCCCCGCCTCGCGGTGTGTTTGATCAACTGGCTCTGTTTCCTCCTTAGCGGGTGCATTCAGAGCTGCTTATATATCTGTTGACACGGGCTATACTATATATATCTAAGCTTCTATTTTTAACGGCGGGTTCGTCCTTTGTGAGCTCGAGAGAGAGAGAGTTTTTGAGAATTGTAAATTAGAATGCGAATGCGTATAATTAGCGGTGGGAGGGTGTGGAGAAGGAATGCCTCGATTCGATGAAAAACGATTCGAATTGTATACGACTATATACGGCGGTGTGGCAGCAACTTGTTCGTCGTTTTTCGAGGGAGGAGAAGAATTTTAATTAAAACTATAGAGGTGGACTAGGAGAGCTCGGATGAGAGGATCCTTCTTTTTATTATTATTTACATACTTCTGCTACTGGAATTTCAAATTTCATAAAAATGTTAATTAATGTGCTTATATACGGCGCCTTCGACGTGGCGTGTATATATAATTTATGCATATAACACACGGGGCTGACGTTTTTTCGGCTTTGATCGTCTCAATTTATTGCGCTCGGCATGAATTTTTAATTTTCAGAGGAGCGCGCCTTCGTTTTCTTTTTTTTATTACGAATTCGAGGGATGATATATACGCGACTTATACAGATATCGTAGATGCTTTAATTTAAAGTATGATATTTATGATATGTTAATGGCGAGAGTTCGCATGGTTAATATTTATCAAAAGTTAACTATTACGTTAGAATTATTATGGGAATGGAATGCAAATGTATAGATGACGATCTCGAGTGTTGTAAAATATTGTGCAAAAAAAAAGAAAAAGTATGATATACAAGATGGGGCAATTTCTTAATAATATTGTGATAATATGAGTAATTTCTCTGCGAAAACGCATAATAGCAGAAATTTCAGCATGCCAGAATAAATGATTCGGAGTATAGGCGAGTTATATATACCTCAATAACCATAAAAACACAGTGAGAGAGAGAGAGAGAGAGAGAGACAATTCCGAGAACTTTTCATCAGAAGGAAATAAATACGGGATTCAATGACGATTCCGGCGTATCAGGTCGTATAAAACAAACCCTAAACGACCAACTATATAATCTCGCACACACGTAGCAGTATACGCGCACACGTACGCGCGCCGAAACCGCCGAGGTCAGCGCTCATAATAATAATCAATTGACTATACAGGCCGAAGCGAGAGTCCGAAAACCCAGTGTAAATCATCGCAACAAAGCCGCTTAACGATCCGACAAAGGCTCTCTCTCTCTCTCCTCGGCCGCGCGTTTTTTTCCCTCCCTTGCCTCCCGGAATATTAGGAGACCGCGCGTATATATACGCGCCTCCTCTTTTTACACGTGGCAGCGGCGGCGGCGGCGGGAATTTACAGCTGAATTTCATCGATTCGCCGAGTTTATTGTGGCGAGAGCGAACGGCTTGTCGGTATAAAACGCGCGATTCGCTCCGGCGCTTTTGTTCGCCGCGTCGCTGATTATATAGGGAGAGAGAGTCTCGTGAATATGCATGAGGCTGCTGCTGCTGCTGCCGCGTGTATGTATAGGAGAGCGTTTTGGCAAACAAGTAGTGCGATAAATTAGACGGGAATGCGTGTGGCGCGAGTGTGTATTTGCACAGAATGGGAATTAGGATATGGAAAAAAAAATAAGTTGTTGCTGCGGATATAGTGGAGTAGTGCGGTAATTATACAGCTGACAGTGTGGTAATGGGGGCTGAGGTTATACCGAAAATTTCTAAGAGTCGTGCTTGGATTTTCGGAACGAATGTGGTATACGGTAATTAGAGATTTTAGGATAAGTGGTGTAATAGGCAGTTTGGGTTTTGTAAAGAAGAATTATTGCGTATAAAGTATTCAGTTTAAAGGATTAATGGTAATTGGATAATTAGAAATCTAATTGCGCCTGCGCGTTTAGTAAATATATATATATATATATATATATATACACACGAAACAGAATAAAAACAATTTTCATTCAGATAAACTTAAAACGTCTTTTGAACACAAATCTTTGGTATACTTTTAAATTTAATAGGTGCTACACATACTTATTCATTTGAAATTAAGTCACAATAATAAATATAAACTTGAGTATATAAACGAAGTTTTAATAGATAATAGATTGCCTCCTTTTGCGGATAAAAAATTTAATTATAATTTAACGTACATTTAAAACATCCACTATACGAAAAAGAAAGTAACACCGATCAAGCTTGCATCATACACTACACATTCCAAAACTCTTCCTCCTCTCCGCCTGAACCCACATCAATATCTACCAGCACTCAACTCCCGTTACACTCCCAAAATCAACCTCCACCTATATCCTCGAAAAATATCCAAAAAGATAATAACCCAGCCCCGTTCCCTTACATGTATACCTATACTCCGAAAATTCCTCTCTCACTCTCAACCGCGTGTTTCGCAATAACGCGTGCCTATACTTCGGTAGCGCGCGGGCGCAACCGGTAGCCATTCCGGGACGAGGGGCGTGTCGAGTTATTAGCGAGTAACGGAGGAGCCCCCGGCTAGCCGGCCTGCGAAGGAGTAGGAGATAGAGAGAGGCCAAGAGAAGAGAGCGAGAGAGATTTATAACGAGAGGCAATTAATTCGTCGGGTCTAGGCGGAAGAGAGAGAGAGAGAGAGGGACTCGTGCGCGGGGGTTTATATCTCCGATCGCGGGACGAGATTCTCGCGCGATATAAAGTCGCGCTCGCTCGCTCGTTAGGCATCGAGCTTCCTTGTACTGTGTACTCTCTCTCTCTCTCTCTCACTCGCTTTGTTGCCTCTCATAATATTTTTTTAATGGCTGCGCGCCCGCAGTCTAATGAATATTGGGCCGGTTGTGCGGCTTGCGGGAGCGAAGACTGGGACATTGTTTTTTGAGCAAGCAACGAATTAGGAAGTTATCGTTTTTTATTTTTATTTCTCTTTTTAAACGCGCTCTTTTGTACCTTATTAGATAGACAAATGAGTTTAGAGTTTTTAGTACTACTGGGCGAAGTGCTGTGAGAGAATTACGATGTACCTTTGTGCGTGCATTATATATATTTACCGTGGAAAAGGTAAACTTTAGTTTATAGTTATCTGATTTATATATGCATATTTTAAACTGGTTTAGGTTTCGCAATGAATTCCAACATATCTCATCATTCCGAAACGTGTTTTTAATTGTTATACGAATTTCAAACGCTTTATAGTATTAGAATTTCCAATCGATCTGCTATTATAATTCATTTTCGATTCATTTACGAAATTTAATATAACGTGTTACCAAACTCATCAAAAAGGCGCGTGTCAAACAAAAAATACTCCTATATACACTCATTGATATACAGAAGCAAAAAAAGAACGAGAAACTAGACTGAGACAATAAAAAAGTCATCTTGCGACACGCGCGTGAGTTGCATTTTCCTTAGACAAATATGAACGACACGTGCGTGTATGTACTTTATACACACACACACACACACGCGCACACTCGTGTATAATATACGCAGCGCTCTCTCGAAGTGGCGCGCAGGTGCGAAAGGTTCGTTTTTACAGGTGCGCGCGAGCGAGCTGCCGTCTATA